>WSFP011448900.1:0-19906 GCA_009831015.1 Picea engelmannii
CAAACTTTACCACTCAAATAGTTGGACGGAAGGGGGTCCCTTGTCTCACAAACAAAGGAGTCTCATACACCAATTTGGTGTGGCTTGGCCATGACCTTAAAAACAAATTATTATTATTATATATATAAATGTTTAGAAAATATATGTAGTAACTACATGGCCTTCATTTTCAATGGATTGGCAAAATATCATTTTCAAATGGGTTGAAAAAAGTTTGTATTTCACTTAATGCCTTGTATTGTGTTGAGAAAGTAACCATGGAAAGAGATGTAAGAGAGTTATACAATTAAGTAATTTTGGAATTTATTTATTTTTAAATTAAATTTTAAAGAAGATATATTATTTGAATTTTTATTTTAATATGTTTTATATTTTTTTGAAATATTTAATAAAGGTATATTGATCATTTATTTCTCTACTTCAATTTAATATGAAATGTTTGCAAATGGTAAAATTAAAGATATTGAAGATAATAGTAAAAGTTTTAAAGGACAAGTTATTTTCAATCAACACAATCTAATTGATAGATTTCTCACCTTTGGAGTTACTGTTGAGGGTTGTGTAAAAAAATTAATCTCCTTAGTTATTTTATTAATTTGGAGAAGCCTTGTATTGTGTATAGAAAAACTATTAACATGGTTAGAGTGGTTATCATTCTTCTCTTACAAGTTAATGATTTGTTATTCTTTTAAAAAAATAATGGTAAAAATTATGAGATTTATATTAATATTGATAATTTAATTAAGATTATGATAATTAAATCTAAAAAATTGTCCTTCAATTTTGCATGGTAATAGTAAGATTGAGGAGGTGTAGTCTTATAAATATTTAGCAATCACTTTGATTTCCATTTAGACTACTAGGAATGTTGAGATTTAAGATTGAGTTTTAAGAAAAAAATTGTGTTTCAATATTTTAGTCATTCCAGTTATACTATACAGTTGTGAAGTTTGGACTTACAACATCTCTCATATAAGTATAAATTTCTTAAGTTAAGCAAGGATATGCTCCATCATGTAGAGAGTTTTTAAGGATTCAAATATTATACCTATGCATAGTATTCTACGTGACTATTTCATTTTGAATAATCATACATATAGATATGTAAGAGAATATTCAATAAAAAACATATAATTTACTATTAAAACATGTGAATTTTGGCAAATTTTATGAAATTTAATAATATGTATGTAAAAAATAGGCAAATGTTTAATCAATCATTGAATATATTTTTTCAAAAAATGGCAAAAAAAAAGTCAATTGGCCAAATTTAGCCCCTAAAAAATACCCTAGCTCCATGTTATGGCTTCAAGAATGAACAATACCTACCACAAGGTAAAAAGAGGTTAGGCTAGATATTTTAAGACTTGGTTAACTATTGGAACATAAAAATAGACAATCAAACTAATAATATCATATTTATATTACATCCCTATGAAATTTTAAGCCAAGACTTGAAATGACAAATAAATCATTAATGAGAGTGGTCTATAAATTACCATGGATTTTCCATAAGATAGTTTGTCAAAACATATCTTACAAGCTACTGCAATAAACTACAATGTTATCCTCTATTATACACTATTTACCTATGATTAAAATTGCAATATTATAAGAATAGTGCTCAAAATATTGAAATAAGGATAAGTGATTCCTTACATGGGCTTAGAGATTTAAGAGGGGGGGGATTTTTAACACACCAAAATGTCACACTTAAGTGTTGCACCTATTTACACTTAAGTGTCACAAGTGTCATAAAGTGTCGTATGCACCTTACTAAGTGTCACATGAACTTAGTCAAGTATCACATGCACCTTACTAAGTGTCGCATGCACTTTACTATGTGTCGCAACCCCTTGACACCATGAAAGAACATTTGTCATAATTCCTAAGCCATTTTGGAGGAAGAAAATGATCATTTGAAAGACAAAAATATGCCTTCTACTTGGAATTTTGACCATTTTTGGAGGTTTTGAAGGTCAACGCTCCCCTACCAATGTATAGGATGCTAGGAACCAAATATAAAAATAACATAAAAACCTTAGAATAAGTACTCAACGCCTTGACAATGAGAGAAATTCAGATAATAAACCCCTTCGAGGGTGAAACCCCCTTATACATCATATGAATTCACAAATACAAGACAATTCCAAATGAAAAGTTCTCCTTGGTATATATAGGAGACTAGGAGGTACAATTACAACTAATGGACCCAAGCTGACATAAATAAAATAAAAACACTAATGTAATATGCCCCAATTAAGTGGTAATGTGCCACAATTTAGGGCTTAACATGCCCCTCCCCTTCAGACAAGTGTTGTATGCAACGCTTGAGTAATTCTGGATGCTTCTATATAAAATACTCATCTTCCCAAGTGAAATATTCAGCAGGTAGTTTCTTCCACTTAATGAGATACTCTCGAATGGATATATTCCTCAGATGGTGAATTATTGTGTCAATGATAACTTTAGGCTCCAATATGTTTTTTCCTTCCTCGTCGAGTTCTGGAAATATAGATTGAATTGGGATCTTGTCACATATATTCTTAAAGCATGAAACATGGAAAACTAGGTGTACTCACGAAGATGCAGGCAACCCTAATTTGTATAATACAGTACCAATATTTTGCAACACTTTATAAGGACCATAGTACTTTGGTGATAATTTATTATCCTTCGTAGCATGCTTGAGGGACATCTGTTTGTATGTTTGTAGTCTTAAAAATACCCAATCCCCTACTTCAAAACTTCTTTCACTATAATGTTGATATGCTTATTGTTTCATGCGATTTTGTGCCAACGTCAAGTTTTCCTTTAAGAGTTCGATAACTTGTTGTTGATGCTCGATGTGATATTCCACTACTTGAACCTTAGATTTTTATTTTGGAGAAGAAGTGATGGACAATGGGTGATATCCATAGAGCACCATAAATGGTGTTGTTTTTATTGCAGTATGAAAGGAAGTGTTATACCGCCATTCTGCAAAGGGTAACCACTTGAACCGTTGTGTTTTTTTATCAGAGACAAAGCAGCGAAGGTATCCTTCCAGAAATTTTTTCACTATCTCCAATTTTGCATCAGATTAAGGATGATAAGATGAGCTATGACCCAATTGAGTACCCAAACAAGAAAACAATTATGTCCAAAAATGTCCAGTGAAGATGGGGTCTCTATCACTTACAATAATCTATCACTTACAATAATCTATGGGATTCCATGTATATTTTTAACTGTCTCCATGAATGTGGTGGCAACTATACTGGCTTTGAAAGGATGAGAGAGTGCACAAAAGTGTGTGTACTTGGTCAGTATATCAACAGTCACCATAATGAAACTCATTCCTTCGTACTTTGGTAACCCTATGATGAAATCCATGGAAACCTCCTCCCAACGTTGACTTGGTGTTGGTTGGTTATCTGAGTTATACCTTTAACATGATTGACCTAGGTTCAATTCTACTGGGGGTCCAAAAAATCCTCTAAAACTATCGGCTCTCCTGGTAAAACATAAGGAAACGCAATACACATAGTGCACTGCGCAGTCTCACCCGAGATAGTTCTATGGGTGGTTGAAACACTCATGTGCTTGCAACCTAGGAATGAGTTGGGATCTGGTATTTTACTATGTGATCTTTAGTCAATTACTATATCATTCATCTATCTTAGTTATTCTGTCATTCTTTATTCATGCATGTAAATAAACATATCTAACTACTTTATCAAGAAATTCATCTAAGATCTAACCTTTGACAACAAATACATAAACAATAAGCATTCCACAAAACACATGATTTACCGTGGCTCACCCCCTCCTGGGCTACGTCCACAAATATTTGTCTCTTAAGCTATTTTATTATGGTTCTGTCATACGTGGCACTACATGCACTGCAACGTTGTTCATACATTCACACAACAAACTCCATGACCTTTACGAGGCTGACTAGATCGCACCAGGCTCCTCAGCCTGCAATCTAACCCTCAAGGTCTAATTACTTTTCTCTCCCTCATCTCAACAAATTACAAAAGGGTGTCAGATTATAGTCTTGTTACAGACCTGTTACTCCATCTCATGCGACTAACACCCATAAAAAAAACAAACCCCCATTGAATGCATAGGTGTCTATTTATATCTATTTTTGGCTCATCAGTCATTACATTCTCTTACCAAAACCCTAACCTATTTAAGTCTTCTTGCATGTTGGCCTTGCGCTCTTTCCTCCTTTACATGAACATTTTCATCCACTGCTTTACCTATCAGTTGTCTTTCTTTCCCTTCTTCTTGCATGCATGCCTCGCATGCCTTTATTCCAACTGTCTTTCCTCCATGTCGCATATTTTCCCCAAAATGGGCTTGTGCCCAATAGGCCCCCAACACTGACATCATGACTCTTCCCGAGTCACTACCTGACTTATGCAATTGACATTGCTTACTTCCTATGTCTGTTACTTCCTATTGCAGTGTGTCATACATTTCCTTTATTTGTTGGCAATGTTGTTGAGCCTGACTGATCTTGTTGGCCATAGCGGTGACCACGTGCTCCATGATAGTAGATCATAAAATCTCTCCTCCCTCAGCCCCAATATGTTCAATGCTCCTCTTAGTTGCATCTCTCACCATGACTAGTTGCTCTTCCTTTTCTTACAGGGGCTCCAACAATGCATGTCTTGTTGTCTTATGTGCTTACAACACTTTCTCTTCCAATTGCAAGGCCTTCATCTCAATGGTCGTTTTGACCTTCTCCGACAATGACACTATTTTGTGTCGATGCTTTACCTCTGCCATTGTTGTGTGGAGTTTATTTTCCTTCTATTAAAGTTCCTAGAGGCTCCCATCCTCTAGGAGGTGAGTCAAGAGATGCACACTCTTTTCTAACAGCTCGGTGACTGTTTGTATGCTTTGGTCGATGTCCTCTGTAGCTGTTGTGGCCTCCTATTCTCACTACGCTCTGACTTCTAGAGGAGTAGTGGGTGTGACACGCTCCTCCAAATCTTTAATTTTCTCCTTATAGTCCTGGATAGTCTTCTCTATCCTGCGCAACTTCTCTTCTGACGACCCTACCTCCTCATTTGTTTTTTCGAGAATTTCTTGAAACAACCTGTGCATTTGATTATTCATATCCTCCACTCTTTTTTGTGCTCTCTCTTTCTGTTGCACTTCAAGGTTGAGGTATTGCTTCACTGAGAGGTTTTCTGTCTGGGGTACCTGTAGGTTTGTCGTGTCCGCTCTTACTCTGGATTGAATCTCTTGTGCAATGATTACCTGCAGTTTGTACAATGCCTTTGTTGGAATCTTGGTCAATGCTAAATCCAATGTCTCAATGTCCTTTAGGGGTTTCTGCATTGTTTCTTCATCAATGAAAATCATCTCAAGCGTGATGATGAAGTTGGTGCTCGCTTGCACTGCAAATTGTACTGTCTCAGGCACTGACACTCCTTCCTTAGTTTGTGTGGGTGTTTCTTTTGGTTCTTGTGTTGCCCTGATCCTTCACTTCTCCAACGCAGTTTTTACTTCTTGCACTTGATCTGCTATTAAAGCCATGTGATTCTTTGCATTCTCCCACACCTCAGCCAGTCTCTCCTTGATTTTTGTTGCCACTAACTCCACATCATTTAGGGTTAGTGATATATGTCTCTATGTCGTGTGGCCCTTCTCCTTATTTCGGCCACCACTGGTGTGCTCCCTGGTCACTTCTCTTCAGTGGTTGATGGCTCGGGACTAGTGGGCCTTTGGGTATCTCCTGTAGTGGTTGTCCCTATTTCTCCGGCATCAAGAATCTCCTAGGTTCCTATCCCTTTTTCTTCCTCCTCAAGGATCTCTTGTGTCCCTATGCCTATTTCTTCCATGCACACTTCTTCCGTTGAGTGTATTGGGTGTTGTTCTGCACGCGGTGGAGACTATGTAGAGCCCCTTGGTGGTCTATTCTGTGTTCGTGGTTTCTTATTTCCAGGGGTTCTTACCCCCTCTTTTCCTTGGGAACTTCTCTTTTCAGTTCCAACCCCGTTGGTGCCTTTTTAGTGTGCTGGGGTTGGTTGTCCATGTGTCTGAGTTCATGAGCTTGGTATCGCGGTTGGAATCTCTGGTACCTTCCACTCTTCGGGCCACTCCTGGACCTCTATTTTGATTTCTTCATGCATCGTGCAGTAGTTAGTTGTAGACATTCCTTGTATTTGTCTCTCTTTTGTTGCATCCATAAGTTGTGGCGCGTTTCCCTGAAATTTGCAAACTGTCCAAATTACTGGACAATATCTAGTGTGATGCGCCATGTATTCATAATAAGGTCCTGTATTTCTGCGAAGTACCTCGCAAAGATGTTTGTGTTTGTCTTCTTTCTCTTGGGCTCTGTGTTGTTGTGTAATGATACATATATTGTTGCACCACATTTCCCTGGTCTCTCCAGGTACTTACAATAGACCATTTCTTTCCATCCAATGAGGCCAATAAGGATGAGTAACCATGAGTACTGGAACTTAGATCCCAAATCCTATGTGTCCTTGCAATCCTCCAAGAATGAATTCAGAAGGTATGGGGCCCATCTCATCGAGCTCCCCTTTTCACATTGTGTGGTAGCAGTGACCACATCGGCTGGTACTTCCTCTTTGTGACACTTGTGCATTATTTTTCATCCGAGGAGTCTGGTGGAAAACCTTGTCACAGGATCATTGATGTCACTGATCCTGATGCCCCTATTACCGCACTCTGTGCCATACTTGGCCTTGATCTTATACGAGATGGCCTTAGCTCTGGCCTTGTCTTCCAAGTACTTCTCTGGATTTTCCCCATCTATGGGTAGCCTCGTAATTCCTGTGATGAGGTCCACAGTGATAGGCACCGACCTATCCATTCATAAGATTCTTCCATGCACGCATGCAATCAGTTGCTTGATGTAGGAATTGATATTCTTTCCCCTACCAAAGTGTGGGTCATCTAGTAAGTTCATGATTCCAGTGTTAGATATCCCCAGAATCCATTGCATTGGCACTAGCAGTGGCATGCTTGGTGAACCTTCTCCCCTGATTTCCAAGTTTTTCTAGGATGTCAGGTTTAGAAATTTAGTGACATTTGCCAAATCATGGTTGGAGTATTTGATGGAATTCACTTCTTCGACCATGTCATCATTGACACACACCCTGCTTAGAATCTTTGGTAGAACCAAGGTCCCTTCTACCTGTGGTTTTGACCCTCCGTGCGTGTTGCTCTGATCTTGGCCCTTCTGTTTGGCTTGTGGGGATGAGGCCCCCACCTCTAGTACACCCTCATGTACTTCTCCTATACTACCTTTGTTTCATGGCTTTGTGGCACTGTTATAACTCTAAATTTCATCACACATGCAGACCTAGCATCAGGCCATCTTACTTACTATTTTTGCCAAGCCAATACATAACAACTCTTCTTAAAAACACATTTTTTGAAGATGTACGCACCCTGTACCACTACTTCCCACGTGTGTATGCTATTTGCACCTCTACTACTTGCATACATACACTAGATGCGACATTACAACCCGTGTTTACCCACAAAAGTTGCAAAAAAATAAAAATTTGCAAGGGATTCATTGAGATTACCAACTATTGGGTTTCTCAACCAATTGACCTCATATAGCCCATCACCCAACTAAATAACCATATTTTTGTCATATAAAAAGAGGTGTTGGGGTCTCATTCCAAGGATAAACATAGCTACAATGAAACTCTGCCCATTTCATTTTCCCCCCTTGCCCCAAGAATTTGTAGCCACATTGTGAGTTTTGAGTCGAAATTCCCTATTCTTGCTCCTTTTTCTTCATTCATAAACCTATGCCCATTCTCTAGAGATAATTATGAGAGGAGGAGGATATGTGGAATAATTTGGAGCTTCGTGAAGAGAAACCTAGGACTGGGTTCAAGGAGCAGTCGTCGATCTCATTTTGTAAGTAACTCTGTGAGATTAATATAAAGAAGTACTTTTTTTGTCCTGCCATATTATGTGTTCAATCTTCATGTTTTATTTACATTTCGTTATGACATATAACTTACTAATTCATATATAGAATTTATGTTCATAGTTTCTTGTTTTTATTTTGGTGAATGCAAGTTAGCCTTGGGAGGTGATTTACAGTCGAGAAGCGACCAAATGCATTGGGATCAACACCGGACATGGAGTTTAAGGTAAGACTATTGGATCCCTATAATTTGTACTTTATACATGAATGTGGGGTGTTGTCGGAATAATTGTTAAAAGTAGGATACGTTAGATGGTTAGATTTGCTTGCACTTTAGAACCCTAGTGTAGTCCATAGGGGGGTTTTCCCACTATAGCATAATTAGCGACCATACTAGGGAGCCTCTAGGGTTTTTAGGGGATCGTTTTGGGTGTTTTAATCGGTTTAATTACCTCTTTGAGTTCTCTATAATTTACTGAGGATTTAATGGATTCTAGTCTTCCATACCAGTACTCCCTGCCTTGTCATCTTTGAATATTGGTTTTCTCATTTGAGAAGTTATAGAGGTGTACACGACCTGTAGTGGGTCTGCCCATGTACATACATGCCCTACCTTTGGACAACCCACGTACATACACAGGCTACTTAAGTGTCAATTGTGTGCCTGTGTTAGGAAACGTTTTTCTCAAGAATAGGCAACCATCCTCTTCCCTGATTGAAGTCTGACTTCTTAGGGGTTTCTTGATTTAGTCCTGGTAACTATAGTTATAGTCTTTGAGCCTAGGTTTGGCATCAGTTTCTTTATCTTTTAATGATTGCTTGTTTTTTCATTGAAGGGTTTTTTTTATGAGTCTGTGAGTCTTTTATGTTTTAGCCTTTGTGGTTCTTTTAGTGAATCCCTGCGATCCGTAGCAGACCTAAAGTCAGTTTCTTGGGTATTGGATTGTCTTTACCTTTCCATTTTTACTTTCTTTAGAATAAAAGAAAAGAATTCATTCTCAAGTTTCTTATTTTGAAGCATATATAAAAAAATGATTTCAGTTTCTTGTTTGGTTAAGTAGTTAGGTTAGTTGTCTTTACTTGTCAGGAAGAAGTGTTCTTTCTTAAGTTCTTCACTGAATAATTAGGACTTTAAGTAGCTCATAGTCGAGAAAAATTTAGTTTTGAGTTTTTTATTTTAAAATATCTTAGAAAGAAAAGTTTGTTAAAGAGTTTTCAATTTGCAAATATTTTTTTGTTGAAGAAGAAGTAATTTTGTTTCCAGCATTTGTTCTTCTCTTTCATCTCTTTACAAACACCATCAGTTTCATTTCCATTCCTTTGAATTAATATAAACCACTTAAAATTAACGCTTAATTAAAATTAATCATACTTTCATGTTTGTAGGGTCCATCAACTAGATTAGGCTATAGCCTTGATTTAGGTTGGAGAGGAAACTCTTCAAGGCTATAAAACAAACATAGGAGTCTATGCTAGGGAGTGAAAAAGTCCAGTAACATGGAAATTATCTGGGACCCCCTTCCAACACAGGGTTTAAACACGAGGTCTCATGTGGAAAGGTAGCAGAGATAACCCCTCAAAAGTCTGACCAATCATAACAGAGGAATGCATATAGAGGACTTATCTTGGGATTACGTTGATCGCATTTGCCACGAAGGTTCATGGGTCTCAAATCCATTCGAGGTCCTCATTCATCTTCTGGAACACTTTATTTCGATACCCTCGATAGGTTTTGGGCTTGATACCATGCTCATTGTTGTCCACATGACTATCGATTGTACCTGCCTGGTAGTTGTTCACGAGATGGAAACCTAGTTGCCTTTGATTTTAGGGACTTACACAGGTGACTTTGGGGGTATATCACCATACTTAGGGAAGACATCATGGTACCTAGGGAAGACATTTGGGGGTGTTCAAGTTGCACTTGCACCGGTAACTTTCCCTAGTGTTGGTTGTTGTAACTGTTCTTCCAATTAGTAATAGTGGTTTTCTTGCTGCATATCATAGGAACGTTTTCTAGTGCGTGTTTTGGTATTCAACATTAGAAATCCTTAGTGTGTTGTTGATATTCTCACACAATGGAAGATCAAGAGCTCCACCAGTTGCAAAGGCTTTTGAGCCTGTTGCTAGTTAACTTGGAGCCACCACCACCACCGCGAAGGTGAACACTTGACCAAGAAGGGTCATTTGAGGCGACCGGGACATAGGAAACTATACCCAACCCATCTCTGAGAGGAGAACATTCATTTTTGGAGAGACTGACTATTTATGACCTTGGAGCAGAAGCTCTCTGTCTGTATAACTCTCTGATCACCAAATTGTCGGAGCCACTTCTGATACAACTTTCCCCTCCAAGGGTAACACATCACGAGTGTTAGATAATCCTCCAAGAAACAATGGAAGAAAATGATGTTACTTCGTCAGGGAGTCCTCATACTCCCTCTATGGCTGCCACAACTGGGGGCGTTCTGCCTCCTAACTCACCTTCGCAGGTCCGGGCCACTATGGTCTTGACCGCCTCTACCTCGTACAGTCGTTTGATTCCGTCCATGGCAGAAATCACTACACTATTTACTTAGAGTTCGACGGGCCCTCCGTTTTCATATGGGATTCCCAACTTTGAAATGAACTCGGTCCTCTCCTACTCCACCCTACAAACTTTGGGTCTAGGGGAAGGGAGCTCTAATGCTCCTCTGCAAGGGTCCATGGGGGGCACTTCAGCCCCCTATAATGCTTTCCCTTATGGTGGGGGTCATATACCTCTATCATCCCCCTCGCTTGGCGGTTCTTCTCAGCACCCCACCTGACCAAACATGAATTACAACTCGTTCAGAGCAGGTAATCAAGGACCTTCTTCTAGTACCACACTAGTGGGTTCTTTTCCATTCTCTTTGTTCAACGCATTTAGTAACAACACATTCTCATCAGTTTTTGTCTTGGCCGAGGGAAACCCTGGTTTTGGATCACAAAATCCAATGCAGGGTACTATTCCTGCACCGTGGGCACACACTTCTCAAGGACCTTGGAATCTATGGCAGGGATTAGTTTCCCCATCAGGGATTCCAACCAGGGGCAACCCCTTCCATGGTCAATGGAACATTAGGCAAGGCTTAGTACCTATGCCCATCGAATTGACAGGGGGAAACCCTTTCTAGAACCTTTGGAACATAATGTTGGGAGCAATCCCTTCTCAACCTTCAAAGTCTTATTACGGGAGTTAGCCGATGACGCCTCAACTAGCACAACATCCAAATGCTAGCCTAGGGCATGGTTTTTACCAAAACCTGGGCCAACAACCTAACGTTTCCTAGAAACTTGGTGCTAGCCAAATCCCAAGCTCCTATCCTCCTGTACATACTCAACAAACTAAACTACCGTTTCTGGCAATGTTGCATTTTCCAGACTTGTCAAGATTGTTGAATGACCCAATCTGTCATGATCCACGTTGGCCTGCTATGCCTACCAAGTTTCCCTCAAACATTCTAAAGTTTGAAGGAAATCCTAACGAAGATCCAGGTGATCATGTGACCACATTTCATCTATGGTGCTTGTCCAACCCTTTGAGGGAAGACTCCATCCAGTTGCGTCTATTTCAACACACTCTTATTAGGAGTTCCACAAAATGGTACATCAAGCTCGACCGCTCAGGATACTCTACTTTTGGCGAATTGGAAATAGCTTTCTTAAACCATTTTCAATTACTTGTGTGATACTATGCCGACACAAAATTGTTGTCCAAATTTGAGAAAACAAAGGCTAACCATATCTCTTATCACATCCGAGAATGGCAACACCGGGAGAGTTTGATTAAAGTACCAGTTCCAATAGAATTATTGCTAGAATGGTTCTTTAAGTCTTTGGTACACCAACTATCCAAGGACGTAGCAACGTCGAGGGTCTTTTCGGAGGAAGAAGTTATAATGAGATCTCAACAACTAGAGATGATTTATTCTTAGTCTCGTTTTCTTTATGAATTTTTTCCAGATGCACCACGGTCTATTCTTGATAAGACCATACACAAGTCTGGACCACATGCTGATGACATTTTTGGTTGAACACAAACAAAGCCCACTGATACTCTCTCAAACCAATTGCAACAATTTTTGATACAGAAGAAAGTGGCTAACCCAACTCCTAGTTCAGTTGCTCCCCCTGCTTAGACGTCATATGTACAAAGCATGCAATCGACGAACCCAAAAGACAACTAGCAGGCCAAAGGGAAGAAAAAACAACGAAAGAAGGATAAGGGGGATAAGAAAGCCACCAATAATGTTGGAGGGGTAAACACAGAGAGATAGAAGTTGAAGTATCCATGCAACCTCTGTGCAGAAGACCACCCGACTCACCTGTGCCCTTGACTCGCGGAGGCCCAAAATTTATTGGCACAACAACAACCTGCATTGTTAACACACTCATTTCCTGATGGGAAATATTTAACTCAAGCCTCTACGAACACGGATGGGGGCAGTCAAGGACCCCCTTCATCATATAGTAATCCCTCGACCTCGAATATCTATATGTTTAAAGGTGAAGCTCACATAGCTACTAGGTCACATGATTACAGAATGCCAAGTACTACCGAAAAGGGTAAAGAAGCCAAAAACCCATCTATTCCTCTCCAGATCGAGAGAATGATGGGTGAAACAATGACACACATCTCGAAAGAGGAGTTCAATAAGGATTCACATAATCCAAATGTGAGGGTCTCCGAGAACTACTCTGTGGTGGAGGATTTGTCACAAAACCCTTGCGCGATGTTTTCTTTGGAGGTCCTCCAGAGCTGCCCTTTGCAGAGAAAGGCTCTACTAGCTGCCTTAGGATTCACTGAGACATGTAATTCAAGAACTATCACACTTGATACAATCAACTTGAAGACTCGTCTCCCATACCACATCGCATTTCAGATAGTAGTGGGTTACCCCACAAAATATTCTACCCAGAATATTTTTTGTACGATGGTTGATGAGGGCACCTCAACATGCGTGATGTCATTGGCATGTTGGAAGGCCATTGGTCAACCCATTCTGTATCCTTCACCTAATATTCTTACAACTTTCGACAATCGTTCTTTCAGCCCACATGGAATCATTCCTTCTTTCCTTCTTTCCCCATGTAGTTTTTCTTGGATTTTATACCTACACGCGGCCTGTGCCAGTTCAGCCCGTGGGTACCCGCGTGCTGTTTTAGGTCAGCACGTGTTTGCACGCGTGTTGTTTCAGTGACAGTAGCGGGCTTGACAGGTTGCTTTTCAACCAGGGTGGGGCAGTCATCCCTTCCTATGGTGAGAAGTATTCCTCTCAGGGGTTTGAGTCTAGGGTTGCACAGTCAGTAGGTTAGGGCTTCTTACCCTTAGCCTGTTTTTTCTTAGTTGATGTTTGATAGAATAGATAAAAAAGAAAAATTGTGTTCTATGGTTTTTAGACAAGCGTAAGAATCGGTGCTTTCTTGATTGCCATTATGTGTCTTTTCTCTATTTCTTTGCGATCTGCGCTTTAAGCCAGAATTTTGTTTTGTTTTCTTGGTTTTGTGCTTGTCGGCATTTTTCCCTTGTTGCTTCATTTAGCACTCAAATAAAAAAAATATATCTCTTTTTCATTTTCTTCTTTGTTTGAAGATTGTGTTGTTGCATCAATAGCTAGGAAGAATTCTTTTGTTCATAAGTTTTTGCAGTACATTTAGAGCATAAGTACCTCGTAGTTGAGCGAAATTCCTTTATGTTTGCTGCATGAAATCTTAGGAAAATTGAAAAGAAAATAAGTCTTTCTTTGTGAAAAGTTGTTGATTTTTGCATTTCAGTAAAAGTTTTTGTTTCCAAGCATTTCTTATTCATTTTTCTTTGAGTCTTTACACACCATCAGTTTCACCTTCATACCTTGTGACGTAAAAAAGCCCATAAAATCAACGCTAATTTAAAATCTATTAGACTTTTTTATTTGTAGGGTTCATACACTAGCTCAGGACTAGGGCCTTGGAATAGGTTAGAGAGTAAATTCTCCAAGGTCACTCAAACCAAACATTGGAGTCTGTGATAGGGAGTGTATATGTCCAGTTATGTGGAAGTTATCTGGGACCCCCCTCTAACACAGGGGCTAAACACGAGGTCGTGTAAGGAAAGGTAGCGGAGATAACCCCTCCAAAGACGGACCAAGCGTAGTGGAGAACACATATAGAGGATTTGTTGAGGGATTCCGTCGTTTGCATTTGCCACGGGGCTTCGTGGGTCTCAAATCCGTTCAAGGTCCTCAGTCATATTTCGGACCATTTTCTCTCGATACCCTTGACAGGTTTCGGGCTTGATACCCTGCTCATTATGGTCTACCCGACTATCGACTGTACCCGCCTGGTGACTGTTCGCGTGTTGGCAAACTAGTTGCCAATATTTTTAGGGACATACACAGGTAACTGCGGGGGTATACCGCAGTACCTAGGACAGACATCGGGCCATGCTTTGCAGAGTATACCCGGAGGGTGCTTCCGTTTTCGAGTTGCACTTGCACTGGTAAGTTGCTCTAGTGTTGGTTGTTGTAACTGTTCTTCAAAATAGTTAGTGATTGCTTGTCTTATCTCTGAGGGGCTTCTTTTTAGTGTGTGTTACTGTTTGAACGCGTAGAATACCTTAGTGTGTCACGGATCTTCTCACACAGTGGAGGATTCAGAGCTCCGCCGGTCACGAAGGCTTCTGGGCCTGCCGCCGGTTATACTGGAGCCACCCTCGCCACCATTGAGGTGGAAGCTAGACCAACAAAGGTCTTTCGAAGAAACTGGGTTACAAACCATTGAACCCAAACAACTCCCGGAGGAACCAATCGCCAATATTGGCTCAGTTGAAACCTCAACCACTGATACTTATCCATCGGTCATTGTACCAATCCAATTTTACGAACGCCTGTCAGTGCCTCACACAGTTATGGAACCAAACGTTGTTACTTTCTCTGGGAATTCTTCCATTCCCACCACTGTTGCTACCACAGGAGAAGCATCTCCTAACTTTCCGTCATTGGTCCGAGCCACTACGGTCTTGGCCGCAACTACGTCACACAGTGGACCGACCCCATCTGTCGTGGCGGCCACAAATCCTTTCACACCTAGTGCGTCAGGCTCTCCGTTCTCATACGGTATGCCTAGTTCAGGTACAAGTCCTGCACTCACTCACTCCACTTTACAGACTTTGGGTCTGGGGGCAGGGAGCTCTACTGCTCCTCTGCAAGGTCAACTTGGGGGCATTCCTGTCCATTTCAATGCTTTTCCTTACACTGGAGGTCATATCTCTCCTTTGTCCCCTTCGCTTGGTGGTCTTCATCAGCAGTCCACCGGGCAGCCTGCACACACGAGTTTATTTGGAGCCGGGAGTCAAGGAACACCTGCACAAACTCAGCCAGTAGGTTTGTCGTCATTTGTTTGGAACGAGACGTTTGGTAACAACACTTTCGAATCCACTACTTTCCCATCTGGGGGCACTCCCATCTTTGGACAGTCTACTCTGGCACAGGGTACTATTCCTGCGACGGGGGCACATATAGCAGGACCTTGGAACTCAGGACAAGGATCTGTTCCTTCCTCTGGAATGTCGTTCTGGGGTAATTCTTTCCACAGGCAATGGAACCCCATATAGACTTCTATGCCTCTCCCAGCAGAACTTCAAATTTCAGTTTAACGAGCGTGAAAGGTCACAAGATCGCTCGACAATATTTTCATTTTTAGAGGGTCTGAAAAGGGCTTAAAAGGAGACCCATTTAAGGAATGTTCTTCTAGACCAATTTAACGAGTGTGAAGAAACAAGGTCATTCGACAATCTTTTCATCTTTAAGGAGTCTGAAAAGGGCTTAAAGAAGACTCCATAATAGTTACTTTTCTCAGTTAATTCGGACGAGATTGAAAAGCATAAATGCAGTCTCATCGGATGTTGCTTTCAGATCTCAAAGCAAGCTTGGAAAACAACAAAGTTATCTCATGATAGACATTTTGTGGGTCGATGCCTGGCATCTCCTCGGGGGAGATGTATGCTCCGACGAAAGCATTGTCTATGACGCCAGGGATTCTGGAGATATTGATAGGTATCATTTCAGCAATGGTTTCCATATTACCCTCAGCATAAATTTCCTGTGTAGCTAAGAGGTTAATGGGACATGGCTAATCTCCCGTCATGGTGATAGTGAATTCTCCTGCCTCGATTCGGCTTAACTCTGGGAGGAAATATGATCTGTGATGAAGATATTCCCAATGTTTGTCTGGACTAGTCATTGCTTCGATTACTACTTTGTCAGAAGGCAAGACTAAATCTAACGAATCAGTGTTGGCAAGAGAACCCTGAGCCCAGATAGGCTCTAGAGGTGGATCCAACGCTTGTGCGGGAATCAGATCAAGAGTAGTTGAAGCTTGCTGGAATAAAGAGTATGCTACTTCAGTGGCTGATAAGGGCATGGACATGCCAGTGTTCCCTGTCTCATCCATCGTGGCTGATGGAGAAGGAAGAATCCATGGATCCTAAAAGTAAGTCGTGCAGAACGACGAGACGTGAAAAACATCAGCCTTGTGGTGAGTTGATATAAAATTGACATCACCATGAGGAGGTGGGTAATAGAAAGTACCCATCAAAGATGGGCACAAACCAACTCCTACGTTGATGACACCGGCTTGAGGATTATCTATCATGGGAACCTTGGATGCCCCCAAAGCTGGGTCAGGTCTAGAGAAGGACAATTGATCAATGGTCACTATCCGGCCTTCATGTGGAAACAATAAGACTTGGAAAACCGTAGCAACCACTTCTTGCATAGCATAAGTCCAACTTTGACCTAACAAGAGGTTATAGTTGAGGGGGGCATCGACTACCTCTACTTCAATGCACACGTTCTTACCGCCTAACTACACAGGGAAAGAAGGAATGATGCCATGTGGTCGGAGAGAACGACCATCGAACGCAGTGAGGAGAGTGGGTGATGGAGACAACTCAGGCTGACCAATGGCTTTCCATCATGATAACGACATAACGCAAGTCGAAGCGCCCTCGTCGACCACCGTGCGGAAGATATTCTGTGTAAAAGTTTTCGTGGGATGAGCCACTACTATCTGAAATGCGACGCGGTAAGGCAGACGAGGTTTCAAGTCAGTCGTATCTAACATGATGGTACCCGGGTTACAAGTCTCAGTAGAGCCTAAAGAAGTCAACAAGACTTTCCTCTGAGCAGGGAAACTTTGGAGGACCTCCAAAGTGGACATAGCACAAGGGGTTTGGGATAAATCTTCCACCACAGAGTAATTCTGGGCGGCCCTTGCATTTGGATTGTGAGGAGCTTTCTTAAATGCACCCTTTGGAATGCTTGTCATCGTTTCTCCCAACGTATTCTCAATCTGTAGAGGAAGAGATGGGATTTCGGCTTCTTTGCCATTCTCAGAGGCACTTAGTTTACCATAGTCGTGCGCTCTAGTCATTATTAAAGCATCACCCCTAACCATATATACGTTCGTGGATGAGGAATTGTTTGGGGGAGGGCAGGTTTCTTGGCTGCCCCCTTCGGCACTTGTAGAGGCTTGAGTTAAATTTTGCCCATGCTGAAAGGGATTAGTCAACACGGCTTGTTGTTGCTGTGTGACAAACTTTTGGGCCTCTGCAAGTCGAGGACATAGATGGGTCAGGTGGTCTTCCGCACATAAGTTGCATGGATACCTCACCTTCCTCTTTTCCGTGGTGCCCTCGCCATCATTATCAGTGGGTTTTTTATCCCCCTTACCCTTCTTGCGTTGTTTTTTCTTCCCTTCAAGATGTTGGGTGGCCTTTGGGTTAGTCGTCTACACAGAGTGTACTTCCGACGTTTGGGTAGGAGGAGCAGCCAAAGCAGTAGTCTGGCTGGCCGCTGAGTGTTGTATAGATAATTGTTGCAATTGTTTTGTCAATTGCTCAGCGGGCTTGGTTTGTGCCGAACCAACGATACCATCGGCATGTGGTCTGGCTCTCTGTCTGGTTTTATCCAGTATCGATCGTGGTGCATCCGTCAGGATGTTGTACAATAGACCAGATTGAGAATAGATAAGCTCAAACTGTTGAGCCCTCATGATGGCATATTCTTCGGAGAAAACCCCAGAAGTTGCGACATCTTTGGATAATTGTGGTACTAAAGACTTAAGGAACCACTCAAGGAGGAATTCCAGTGGGACTGGTACTTTTATTAGACTCTTTCGACGTCTCCACTCTCGGATATGATCAGAGATATGGTCTGTTGTCATCTGTTCTAAATTGGAAAGCATCTCTGTGCCCACGTCATATCTCACAGGTAACTGGAAATGGTTAAGGAAGGCCATAGCCAGTTCACCAAAAGAGGAATATCGTGAGCGATCAAGCTCGATGTACCATTTCGTGGCACTCCCAATAAGAGTGCGTTGAAACAATCACAACTGGATGGAGTCATCTTTCAGTGAGTTACATGAACACCAAACATGGAAAGTAGTCACATGATCACCTGGATCTTTGTTAGGCTTGGCCTCAAACTTTGGAATGTCCGAAGGAAACTTTGTTGGCATAGGAGGCCAACGCAGATCGTGACAGATAGGATCATTTAACAACTGTGTCAAATCGGTCAAGTGTAACATCGCCAGGAATGGTAGTTTCGGTTGTTGTTGATAGCCTGGGAAAAAGGGTCCTGGAGTTTGACTGGCACCAAGTTGCCAGGAAAAGTTTGGCTGCTGGCCTAGATTCTGGTAGAAACCATGGCCCTGACTAGTGTAAGGGTTTTGCATCTGTGGAGAAATCATTGGATGATTCCCCATAAAGGACATAGGATGTTGGGCATTCATCATGTTTGACGGACTTTGGGAAGGATTACTCCATGCCGGTCCTGATGGGAGAGGCATAGAAGTCTGTCTAGGGTTCCATTGACTATGGAAAGAATTACCCCAGAATGACATTCCATAGGAAGGAATGGATCCTTGTCCTGAGTTCGAAGGTCCTAGTATATGTGCCCCCGATGCAGGAATAGTACCCTGTGCCGGAGTAGACTGCCCAAAAATGGGTGTGCCCCCAGATGGGAAAGCAGTGGATGCGAAAGTGTTATTACCAAACGTCCTGTTCCAAACAAATGGTGACAAACCTACCGACTGATTTTGCGCAGGTGTTCCTTGACTCCTGTCTCTAAATAAACTTGTGTGTGCAGGCTGCCCAGCGGACTGCTGATGCAGACCACCAAGCGAAGGGGATGAAGGAGAGATATGACCTCCAACGTAAGGAAAAGCATTAAAAGGGACAAGAATGCCCCCAAGTTGACCTTGCAGAGGAGCGTTAGAGCTCCCTGCCCCCAGACCCAAAGTCTGTAAAGTGGAGTGAGTGAGAGCAGGACTTGTGCCTGAACTAGGCATACCGTAAGAGAACGGAGGGCCTGTCGCACTAGGTGTGAAGGGAGGTGTGGCCGCCGTGATAGATGGGGACGGTCCATTGTGCGACATAGTTGCGATCGAGACCATGGTGTCCCAGACTGACGATGGTAAGTTAGGAGATGATTCTCCTATGGTGACAACGGTGATGGGAATAGAAAAATTCCCAAAGGAAGTAACAATGTTTGTTGCCATAGTTGTGTGAGGCACTGACAAGCTTTCGTAAAATTGAATTGGCACAATAACTTGCAGCCAAGTATCAGTGGTTGAGGTTTCAACTAGACCAATATTGGCGATTGATTCCTCCGAGAATTGTTCGGGCTCAATGGTTTGTAACCCAGTCGCTTCGAAAGACCCTTTTTGGTCTAGCCTCCACCTCAATGTTGGCGGGGGTGGCTCCAGTATAACCGGCGGCAGGCCCAGAAGCCTTCATGACCGGCGGAGCTCTGAATCCTCCACTGTGTGAGAAGATCCATGACATGCTAAGGTATTCTACATGATCAAACAGTAACACACACTACAAAAGAATCCCCTAAGAGATAAATCAAGAAAACACTAAACTAGTTAGAAGAACAGTTACAACAACCAACACTAGAGCAACTTACCGGTGCAAGTGCAACTCGA
>WSFP011448910.1:0-19905 GCA_009831015.1 Picea engelmannii
TCTATACTAAAAATATAATATTATGTTTTTTTCATGGAAAAAATGTAGAGAAAGCACAACAAACTCAAACAAACTCAAATAGAACTTAGGGGGGAATGAAAAAATTAGGGAGATTCATTCCTTTGATCCAAAGGGGAACCTAATAAATCTCTCATGGACCACATGATCCGCGTAATCTTCGACAATAGGTCCTCACAATCTCTAAATACTAGGTCCCCACAAGAAAACTTTGAAATAAAGCAAGGACAATGATTTTCAGGTCACTTAAATAAAGAAATATATGAACCGAAGGATGCAACATAATAGGTGCATCCTTTTTTAGTTTGTGTCCTTTGTGTGTCCTTTTTGTGTCATATTCCTACATCTTCCCTACGTTCTTTTCCTACATCTTCTAGTGTCCTTTTCATTTATTATTTCATTGATGAATTCATAATTAAGCAATTGATTAAATATTAATTAAATTAATCAAATAATGAATACATTACTTAATAATTCAAAACAATTATTTAAGTAATTAAATAATAATTTTCTTAAACAATTAATTAAGTATTGTTATTATTTTATTAATTTATTGATGATGATGATGATGGTTACCATCCCCTAAGACCAAACAAGGAATATTGGACAACTAAAAGGAATCACACTAAATATTCTTCAAAATGTCATTTCTATATTAAAGCATAGTGGAAAAGAAAGTACCAAGTTCATTATTTGGTTTTAGTAAGCGATGAGGTATTTGCAAGTAATAGATTTATGAAATTGGGTATTTAAATATTTTTAGTTGATTTAATTTTCAATGTTCCTACCAATGTTAATAAATAATTCCATCCTCATCGCTTTTTGATCTTTAAGACAACTTGGCTCCAACATGGTAAGTTGTTTTAGCAATTTCAATTGTAATGTATGAAAAAAATAATGCTATTTAGTTAAATAACATTGGAAATTTTCATTCAATTGTGTATAAGAGAGAAAGCTCGCCTTTAGCTACGTGTAGTTAATAAATTGTGTAGATGGGTGCGAGCTCCACTTGGGGGTCAAAGTCATCTACAAGTTCTTCCTCTAACACCCAAAATACAAGTTTGTTATATTTTTATTATAAGTATATATTAACCATTATTGAGATACGCATTTTAAATTATCATGTATGTTATATTAGTAAGTTTTATGGATAAAAACTGTGTAAGAAGTTTTAAAACGTCCAATGTTTCAAGTGGACTCTCCACCCATCATCAAGGACAAATGAAGCTAATACATTGAAGAAGAGTGTTGAGGTTCAAATTTATAGGGAAATATTGGTAATTGTTCATTGAGGAGAGGAAGGAGATAACAATGATTAAAAATTTAGCCCTTGGGATAAGGTGCTAAAATATTATTAAATAATAAAGTATTAAAAGTAATTGTTGTAATAAAATATTAAAGTATTAGAGGTAACCATTGTGATAGAATATTAAATACATTCATAGAGTAATAAAAGAATATTAAATTAAAGCATTAATTCAACGGTTACTTTTAACACAATGGTTACTTTTAATACTTTATTATTTAATAATATTTTAGCACCTAATCCCAACGACTATTTTTAGAAAAATTTAATCATTGTTAAAAATTAACAATGATTAAATTAGCACTCCTTCCTCTCCTCAACGAACAATTACCAATCTTTCCCTATAAAATTGAACCTAGACACTCTTCTTCAATGTATTAGCTTCATTTGTCCCTGATGATGGGTGGAGTGTCCACTCAAAACATTGGATGTTTCAAAACTTCGTAAACAATTTTTACCTAGAAAACTTGCTAACATTATGGCTAATTGTGGAAACATGCATGCTCAGAACATTTATGTTATGTTATCCATCTACAGGTTCCAAATCCAACACCTCCAACACTCAGCTTCAATATTCCAATCCATGGTGACATAATAATTGTATGTAAATTAGCATATATAACTTGTTGAAAATTATCAATTAGGTGTAGCTCAAGTGGTTGTGAGGAAAATTGTTACCCTCCCTACCTCGGTTCAAATCTCACTTTGTGACATGTTTCCTCTTAGTGATCAACCAATTGTTAATGAACTATATATGATCCAAGCATGAGTTGTTGACCTGGCCTTGAGCCCTAGAAAATCTATAGGGTTTACCCTAGGTACCATCCTCAAAATGAGGAAGTGATCAAGTAGTTTCCCCCAAGATATGTTACCTGAAAGAAAATAATAATAAATAGAATTTATCATGAATCTTATTAATATATGTGCATGTATTATATTGTGCAAATGAGTATGAGCTCCACTTAGGGGTAAAAGTTGTCGACTAGTTTTTCTCTAATGCCAAAAATGTAAGTTCAATATTTTCTTATAAGTATATACTTAATGATTAATGAGATATGCATTTTCAAATTCTAATTTATGGTTTCTTATATATCTATAGGTTCCAAATCCAACACCTCCACCACTCGTCCTTAATATTCTAATGTAAAGTGACATATAGAATCTAAGTAAAGTAATGCACTTTTTTTCAAAGTTAATGAATATTTCATAGAGGTTTTCATGATGACATTTTGTGTTATTAAAATATGCACTACATGTATTTGTTTTTTTTTCCTTCGAAAAAAACCATAACCTCTCATTCATGTAAAGAAAATAGGTTACATGTTGCATATGCTACAAGAGTATTCATAAAAAAACATACAATAGACATTTTCAACCCAACACTAACACCTACCATATGTTGGGGAAATGGTGGAACCTGTAACAAAACAGACAGAAAATTTTGCAAATAATCAAAGAGGAAAAATAAATTTTGAAGACAAAGGTGGTGTTTAAAGACACCCTTACAACACTTAAGCAAAGCGCACTATGATCAGAACATCACAATGCATATTGGACCTTGATATCTCCATATGAAATCACTTTGATCGCTTAATGATAATGACCCATGGGGTTTGCTATTTATAGCCTCAAGACCTAACCAACTTCCATATAATTGGGAATATCTTGTCCACATATAACTATCATTTGTTAGAGTTGACTCCACCAAATCCTCACTATCGAATAGACTTGACAAGGATGCTTGACTCGACCGTCCATGTGTCCAACTCGTATTCAATTGTTGGGTTGGTCAATCCACCACCTAACTATCTTTGATTGTTGTTTGATTATCTAACCGAAGAGCAAGTCGACTACTCGAGCAACTAATGTAAAGATCTAATCGATCACCTGACCAACTATATCTAGATGTAGGTCGACCACTCAACCAAATGAATTCAAGAGAAGTGTGATGAACCATAAATGCTTGATGTTCCAACACCCCCCCCCATAAACACATATCTCTGGAGATTCAAGAGGTGAAATTATGTCATCATGACACCCCCCATAATTGTAGCTTCTTGAATACCAAGCATCATACATATCTTGATAAATCTAGCTTCAGCTAATGGTTTAGTAAAGATTTCAGCTACCTGGTCATTTGTTTTGCAATATTCAAGAGAGACAACATTCTCATGATCCAACTGTCCCAAATAGTGAGCATGGAGCTCAACATGCTTCATCTTATTGTGGGCAATGAGATTTTCAACAACCTATATAGCACATTGGTTATCACAAGAGATTGTAGTCGAGGTCTAAATAGGAAAGCCAAATTCACCCAAAAATTGTTAGATCCATACTGCTTCAGTACTTGCTTAAACGACGCCATGATATTTTTCTTATGTAGTTGAAAAGGATACTACCTTCTATTTCTTGCACAACCACACCAAAGGTCCATTACTTAGAGGAAACACATAGCCATAAGTGTACTTATGATCATCAGTGTCGCCAGCCCAGTCAAAGTTGGTGAAGACGACTAGCAAATTTGAGCTTCAACAATATTTGATACCAAAATGAGTGGTACCCTTAAGATAGCAGACAATTCACTTGACTGCTTTCCAATGGCTTTCTCTGGGGTCCTGCATAAACCAGGAAACCACACTAACAACAAAGGAAATGTTAGGTCGATTATGAATAATATAAATACAACTGTCGACTAATTGTCAATAAAGTGTAGCATTGACTCCAAATTGGGAAAGAGTAGCATATGGCTTACAATTGGTCATCTTAAAATGTGTCAAAAGATCCATCACATATTTAGATTGAGAAATAAAAAATCCATCACGTAGTGGTAATACTTGAAGACCCAAAAAATAATGCAGAGTACCAAGATCTGTCATATCAAAGGAGTCAGCAAGTTGCTTCTTCAATCTAAGAATGAGATCATTATCATTTCCAGTAATCAGGAGATCATCTACATATACAACAACAATCAAAGTGTCTCCATTTGTATGGAATACATACAAGTTGTGATCATATTCACAATGTTTGAAACTAAGTCGAAGAAATAAATTGTCATTCTTAGCATACCAAGCTCGAGGAGCATGCTTCAAACCATAAAGCGACTTCTTGAGTTGACAAACCAAGTTAAAATCCATCACAAAACTAGGTGGTTGTTCCATGAAAATCTCTTCAAATAGGTATACATTAATAAAATCACTCTTCACATCCATATGATGGATTTACCATCCAAAAAAAGAAACAAGGGAAAGAATTAGTCGAACGGATTTCATATTTGCAACAAGGGAAAATGTCTAAGTGTAGTCCATAACTTTTTGTTGCGAAAATCCCTTCTTAACTAGGCATGCTTTATGTCACTAAACAACACCTTTAGAGGTACATTTGGTCTTCTAGACTCATCAACACTTCACAATATTATTTCCTTGCGGTCAAGGAACTAAGTCCCAAGTGTGATTCTTTGACAAAGAATCAATTTCCATTTGCATAGATTATTCCCATTCAGGTCTTCCTTATGCATCCAAGTAGGAAACATGATCAGAAGTTTCAAGTACACAAGTCATAAATGCAATGTTGACATGTTGTTTTTTATTTTGAGTTTGTCGTCCTAAGGAAATATCACCTACATCAGTTCCAATAGCTTCAGTTGTCTTGGTAGCCCATCTTGGTAGACAAGAAACTGATGAACTGGTGTTCACTGTAGCAGGTCGATCAAAAGTCGAAAGAGTGTTAGTCGACAGAGATGGCGGACCAATTGAAAGAAAGATCGACAGACTAGTCAACGCGGAGGTCGATGGTCGAGTCGAAACAGGAACACAGTTCGACTGTCCAGTCCAATGACTGAAAAATGGAACAAGAGAGCTAGTGTCTAAGATAACATCCAAGGGATCATCTGGTAGTAATCTAAAGGAGGCATTCAACAACTTAATGTCATAATAATTCTCATCAAACCATGCATTTCATCTAATAATTATTTGTCATTTGACAAGATCAAACACTCGATAGGCTTTCGAATCTTCAGAATAGCCCATCATGTTGCAAGAATGATTGTTTGCATCCAACTTATTTTTGCAATCATTGGAAATATGATCCCAAGCAACACATTTAGACACACCGAAGTGGCCCACTGAAGGATTCTCTCCACACCATTGTTCGACTGGAGTTATTGAAGGAACAACTCGAGTCAGGATGAGATTGAGCAGATAATTTACACAATATACCACTTCATCTAGAAGCGAGGAGTAGATCTTTGGTTGCAAAAGACAACTTTCCATTTCAACTAAAGTCTAATTCTTACGTTATGCAACACCATTATGTTGAGGTGTGTGAGGAACCAACCACTGCCAGTCAATACCAGATCAAACCAGGTATTCTTCAAAAGGTCGATTTACATACTCACCACCATTATCTGATCTTAGGAACTTGATGGGTCGGCCACATTTCTTTTCATCAAATGATCTAAACTCTTTGAACTTTTCAAAGACAATATTCTTATTCTTCATAAAATAAACCCATGTGAAACGAGAGAGATCATCAATGAAAGTCAAAATATACCTTGCACCTACCAGTGAAGGTAGATTGATGCAACATACATCATTGTGAACCAACTCTAGTAGGTTCTATGCTCGCCACACTTTGTTAGATTCAACGGCACTTAACGATGCTTACCAAGCACACAACCTTTACAGACTCCTTCAGGGGAAATGCTTTAGGTAAACCAACAACCATGTTTTGAGTTGTCAGTGCCTGCAAACTTCATAAATTCAAGTGTTTGAGTCGTTCATACCAAGTTTGACTTCGTTCATCAATGTGAGAAACAAGAGTAGTCGGTTCGATGTGAGGTCGATTTGTGACACACAATTTATACTGATTTTCCTTCGAGTCGAGAAATCCTTTGGTGACCATCCACTTACCTTTCTTCAAATCATGAACATAGAACAAATCTGGCCAAAATTCCACAATATTTCATGTTTGTGTTAACTAAGCAACAAAAAACAAATTATCACTAAGATTTGGCACATGATAAACTTCTACAATTCTTCCATGTCGATAGGCAACATCACCCTGACTATTAATATCCAGAGCAAAACCATTGACAACATAGATCTTCCTATCCTCATCCTCATTCAAGGACATAAACAAGGAGGCATACTTAGGCATATGATGAGTGCACCTAGATTTGACTACCCATTCATTCTGCGTAGAATGAGACAACAAGGCTTGAGAAGTTCCAACTTGGAAGGTGGAATTATCAGTAGGTTGACGTACAAGGGACACATCTCCTTCAAGGCGTTTAAACTTCTCATTTAAATAATCTCTCTTCTTATAGAAAAATTTTTCCACACTTCCATTCTTTCCACAATATTGACATGTCTTCTTCTTTCGACTTCGTTGGTGTGCATCTATTTGCCCCTTAGGTTTCTGGTTGTGGTATCCAGGTCTTTGTGTAGAGGTATCAAACCATACTCTTTCCCTGTGATCCGACTTTCTCTTTCCCATGAACAAGTGGGATTGATGTTTACTGCCAAGCTTTCCTTCATCAAGCAATTTGTGTTGATTAGTAATCAAAAGGCCACAGAAAGCTTCAAAGGTGTAATCCTTACCATCTTCCTTGTGTGTTTTCTAGTTGGTGTGGAAAGTTGACACGAACACGTCGAACGATGTACTCAAGTTCATTAGGACCAGTTCAATGAGTTTTCCATCCTTCTTCTGATAATTCTTTCCATATTCACCTACTTTCAACTAGAGTTCTTTGACATGCACCAAATAGTCCTCTATTCTTCCAAAAGAATGAGGATCGAGAGAGATCAACTCTTTCTCCAACTACATGATGTGGCTTGTGTCGACTCGGTCAAATAATGACTTCAAATTCTTCCAAACTTGATGAGGGAATTTGATTCCACTAAGGTGAAATCAAATCTCCCATGAGATATAGGTCATGATGACCCCCACAACCTCATCCTTATTTCCATCAACAACGAATGTTGCATGATCGTATGTTGGATCTAGAATAGCAATATTTTTATACTACCACAATCCTTTACTTTTTAGTAGGGTTTCCATGTCTGGTGCCCATACTGCATAATTGGATCCGTTCAAAATAACATGATCAATCTTCAAATCGATGTTCGATATCTAGAAAAAAAGTTTTGTTTCAATAAGTTATAATCGACAAACCATCGGCCCAGAGTCAATCACACAACAAATCCAACTTAGCAAGGCTTGCAAATAACAGGCAAGGTTTCAAAATATCGGCTTTGATACCATGTTGGGGAAAGGGTGGAACATGTAACGAAATAAACAGACAATTATGTAGATAATCAAAGAAGAAAAATAAATTTTAAAGACAAATGTGGTGTCTAAAGACATCGTTACAACACTTAAAGCAAAGCGCACTATGATCAAAACATCACAATGCATATTGGACCTTGATATATCCACATGATATCAATTTGATCACTTGATGATAATGACACATGGGATCTACTATTTATAGCCTCAATATCTAACCAACTTCCATAGAATTGGGAAGATCTTGTCCACATATAATCATCGGTTGTTAGAGTTGACTCCATCAAATTTGCATTGTCGAGTTGGGTTGGCAAGGATGCTTGACACGACTACCCATAAGTCCAACTCATAGTCGATTTCTAGGTTGGTCGACCCACCGCCCGACTATCTTCGACTATTGGTCGACTGTCTGATCAAAAGGCAAGTCGACTACTCAACTGACTAGTGTAGAGATCTAGTTGATCATTCGACCAATCGTATTAAGATGTACATCAATCTCCCGACCAACTGAATCTAAGAGAAGTGTGATGAACCATCAATGCTTGATGTTCCAACACCATATAGTGCATAGAACAAATGAGGAACATAATCCTTGATTCTACCCTTTTTCCCTTTCTTCTTTTTGACCTCAATCTGGCCCCCTTTGAAACGGTTTAATAGTAACTAACTATAAATCAATGATTTGAATTCTATAATTTGATTTGGGAGACATCACTTTATCAAAGTCAAAGTTGTCAGACTAATGTAGTTTCTTTGTTCCTCCTATTGGATATTTTGTAACCACTACCTCCCACAAAGGGGAAATCTATGTATGGATTGTTTCTTTACCAACCTCTAGGGAAGGTCTTTTCCATCCTCTAAGGGAGGATTTAAATCTTCAACCTAAACTTCTGGATCATCATTGATATATTTCTCTAATTCTAAGGTGTTATGTGTTATTTCCTTCTAATCTTCTTCCTCTTTCATTAACATTGGCTCATGTGACTACCATCTTTTAGGGTTGGGGTTAAGATTATTTTTCCACTTTGTGTGAGTTTGTGCTTAGAGACAAGAACCATGAATATTTCCTATTCAAAAATAGATTCATTTCTCGAATGTTGTGCTCTCATAATCTAATAACTGAATCCAACAATATGGTCCTTTATTTAATATCATATCGTCTAGCAAACCTTTGCTCCAATCAATCTTGACCCATATTTAAGCATATGAAAATAGACCCAAATCAATCATCTTAGAATGTACTTTAACTTTTCTCAAATCAATCTTGACACATATTCAAGCATGTGCAAAGAGACCTAGACCAACCATCTTAGAATCTACTTTAATATATCTACCTAGAGTTTTCCCAATTTATTTAAGAACTGAATTGTGCAAAAATGTAATGGTAAGGTTGGTAATCATGCCCATGCATCATTTTTGTGATATTCATAGTGGATTGATCAAATTCAAGGAACCATGGGGTAATTGAAAGTCCTACCCAGCCCCAAAACCATGGACCTTCCTTGAAAATTTTCTGATAATATTCATTGTATGCAAACTAAACAACAAAAAAACCTTTAGAACAAAGGTCTAGCTGAGAGTTCTTTGACCAATTCAAGTAAATCTACTTGTGCATGTCTAATGTAGGAGGCCATAAAACATTGAAACAACAAACTACCATAGGTTCTTTAGAAAAATACAAGGATTATGTGCTCTTCAACCTGTACTTTATTTTCATATGTTGACTGAGAATTCACTTTCATTTGACAATAGAACCATCTAGGAATGTAAGCAAATGTCTTAGGTTTAAAATTGAAAGATGTATGTGCAACGTGCTCAAAATATTTAATGTGTCCTAAGAGCCTTTTCCTACAAATGGTGAACCTCCATATAGTAGTATAGAAACATATGAAGAGGTACATGGAAACAATTGTTGGTAGCTTTACTACAAAGAAATGGTAGTTTATGGATGATCCAAATGCAAATGGAGAATTGAAAGTTTCAATTGCAAATAAATTAATTAATATCGGGTTATTTAAATTATTATGTGCGACGTTCCCATGATATGAATTTACATTAATTTATGATAATCATGGGTTATATAAATACATTCTAATCATGGATATGTGTTTTATAATTACAATGTGTGTTTTCTCATGTATTTTTTTAACACTAATATCACCCCTAATCCCAAATTGCAGGACAATAGTGATGAATTTGGTAATGATCATAATATTATAATTCATCGAACCTCTTCATTTCCATTGCTCTACTATGAATTGGAGGGAGAGAAAGAGGTATAGGGAAAATGTTCCAGTGGAAGAATATGACACATTTTTATTATGCCATAGTTATAGTTTCAATTCCTAATTTCCTTACCATTATGTCTGATAGCAATGAGTTAAGTGGTAATGATAGAGATGCATAACATGGGGATGACAATGTGACCATGCATAATGAAGATGATTGTTTTCATGAAATAGATACTATAAGTCAATTGTCACATGATACTCATGAGATAAGAACACATACTAGATATGGATGAAGGTCCATACCATGGAATTGAACCATAGCATTTGACATATAGTGCACAAACACCTCTTTTCCTAGAGGCCAATAGAGAAAGGTATTATAATTCATCCATTATTCTAACGTTTTACAATTTGAAAGCAACACTTGGATGTTCAAACGATAACTTTACATCTTTGTTAATAAGGTAAAAATGAAAAAAATATGGCAATTTCATGAATTTTAGGAATTTTTTAATTTTTAAAATTTTGCATCAATTGTGACAACTAATTAATGTTAGTTGTGGACAACTTGTTGTAGGATAAATTGTTTCCATAAAATAATGTACTCCTTGGTTCATGTAAAAAAGCAAGGAAATTGTCGAGTGATTTGAGTGTTGAATATGAAGCATATCATGCACGTAAGAAAGATTGTATTCTATACAAACAAAGATATGAAGATGCTTATATGTATGTCCAAAATGAAAACAAAGTCACTACCATGATGATGTAAAGAGCTCACATGTTCCACACAAATTATTATGCCACTTGTCCATAATTCCAATATTTATTTATTTTTTTATGTCTGGCAGAATCGGCAACTAGTTGGGCATGTGCTCACGTTACACGTGGCCGTGTTATCCAACTGCTACCACTATAACCTCCAGGTGTGCCCATGATGCCCCTTACGTGGCACACATTGTAATTCGGGGGGAGTTGAACTCGAAACCTCATGGAACTTCATTTTCACGGCACTTGCCAATTGAGCTGCCACCCCACCCCCCCCCCCGGGGGCGTCCATAATTCCAATATTGCAACAAATGTTTTGTTGCAAATAATATGCTCAATATATGGATTGGAATGCAAAGAATGTGAATGAGCCATTAGTGTTTCTAATTCTCACTGATTCCAAGGAAATGAGTCACATAAAGCATCGTTGGTCTAGAAAATTTATAAGTGAGTCAAGGAGTGTAAGGATTGGCTTGACAGTTGATAAAGTGAATCCATTATATTTCCAATATATTTAATTTGGCCCAACTATTAAGAAATTATAATATCCCTCCTTAGATGATTGCAAAGAACGATCATATGATGTTGAGTCTTATTGTTCTTGGAAAGCATCAAGTTAATGGCATGGATGTTTAGTTGGAACGATTGATGTAACACCTCAAGTTTTGAGCCCCGTATTAAATAACGTATGTTGTTAAGTTATGAAAGGCCATAGTGACTAAACAATTATTAAGAGGCCAGTGTGCCTAGGAAATGTAATGTTTTTTATCATTATTAATATAAAACACATTGTTGGTTGTTAGATGGACAAGGACAAGAGTTATAGGGGGCTATGATTCCAAAAGAGAGGGGGCTTAAGGGGATAAGTATTTATTTTATATTGTATTTACCCATTTTGTTTAATGGAGAATAACAATTACGTGAGCTTCTTGGGATGAAGGCCCAGTGGTTCCTTGAGTCCAAGAATTACATAAACTCATCGTTGGTCTGGGGTGGGGGTTCTCCTGTTGGTTGCTTCTTCCTCACTCATGCACTCATTCACTCAATTACTCGTTGTTCACACCTTTCGTGAGGATTTCACTCCATTCATTCTACCACCCACTCATCTTTCCTCATTCTTGTCTTGGCTTGGGAAAGGAAAACGAATTATTAAAGAGCAACCATAGTATTGTTGGTTGTAAAGACTGCTGGTGTAATCCATCCATGAATCAAGACCTACATGTCTGAGATTCTTTGGTATGTGCCCAGTTTTTCTCACAACTGCAAGTCTTGAGAGTCCCAACATGGAGATTTTGGACCAGCAGTACTGGAGCCCTGGAAGGATATGGACAGCCTGAGGGACTATGTGGTGGAGAAGGGGGGGTCCATTCTCTTGGGTTGTGCAGGCTAGGTAGAAGAGAGTTGGGTACTTGGATTGTTGTGGGTGTTGGGAAGCCTATGAGAGCTTGAGTGTTGACTGGTTTGGGAAGCCGAGTGGCACTCTAGAACTGTCCTTATGGATTCATAGCCCTAGCTCGGGGGTGATATTGCTGCTGAGACTTGGAACAACATTGTCTACGGTTGGGTGGAATGTCCTTGGTCTGCAGCCAGTTGGTGTCTTGTTTCAGAAAAAGACAAGTGCTCTTTACTATGGGTATTTACCTATGTATCTTTATTTCCGTTGTGTATTTAATTACCTATGATTTTTGCATCTATAATATGTATGCTTATTGGTTATTGGTGTGCATGACATACGGTTCATTTCTTTTATCTTATAATAGAATCTTGATTTATGCATGTGAACATTTCATGCATATTTATTAATCAAGAATGTATCAGAAGTCGAATTAGTTCCAGAAGGGGACTCGAAGTTAGCGTAGCCTGACATGTGGGTGGTTGGGTACATTACAGATTGATAGAGGATATGTTGCTACTATGGAATGGAATTCAAATGTATGATATTTCATGACCTTTTCCTAAAAGGTCATTAGTGATATATGGTGTAATTTTTTGGACCATCCATGAATTACCAGGCATTAGAGTATCCTCAAGTATATGAATAATTCGAATCTTATGAAATAATTCACTTTTTTTTTAAATATAATTGATCAAACATTTTTGTAAATCAACAATTTATACTAAAGTTATTTTGGTGTATCATTTATCGTACTAGTTGTTATGGCTCAATACTAAAGACAAAATTATTGTTTTCTTGTTCGCATTTTGGTGAGGACAATTGCTCAAGGTATTGCATAGATTTGCATAAGTGTGTCTAGGAAGGACATAAGAGGTTTCTGCAAGTAAGGCACCATTTTCATTAAATGAAGAGAGATTTTAATGGACATATTGAGGAGATACCCACTCCTCATAACATGACAACACGAGTTTTGGGAAAATTGACTCAAGAATGTAAGGACAATATTTGGGAGGAAATTTTCTCAATGGTGACACTGAAACTCCCAAGAATCCAAATGATATTAAAATTCCTCAGGATCACATGTGAAAACACACATGAGCATGGATTCCAAATATTAAAATGTTTCATATTGGGAAGAAATTTTAGTGGCATATTTATTGGATCTAATGCATGTGTTCAAGAATGTGTTAAATTCACTTTGGAAACATATTACTCCCATGCAGAAATATACAAGTGCATATAGAAGAGATTTAGTCATATCCAAAACAAAGAAAGTTCTATGAGTTCAAGAAACAATGATGTAGATAGCCAAATAATTTATATCTAAAGATGAATTAGAGTTGTGAAGAAGGTGTTTTGTAGAATTCAACACCAAGAGGTATGAATTTTTCTTGAGTAAATCATTTATTGAATATGGTCACTTGGCAAGTCTCAAGTGACACGAGCACCATAATTTGTTAAAGGTACTTGCAAGTACTGATATGGTTGTGATATAATTGTGACTAGCTTCCTCAATTCATAGTTTTTCCTTATTGGTATTACTACACTCTAACCATTGTGAGGATGAATATGTTCATCACATTTATCCGATAACCACACAAAGATGTAATATGTTTTCATTTTATTTATGTCGAGCCATTAGACAATTATCTGCAATTTTTAGGTAGTTCTTAATTGAGTAAATTAGCATTTATTTATTTATTTATTATAGTCATCCACATATGAAATGTGAGGGTTTAGTGCAACTTTTATATATGTATTAAACATTTAGTTTTTTCATTTGACTTAAAACTAAGTAGATCACCTCAAAAGAGATACATGATATGGCCATTAGGTATTGACATGGTGAAATAATGGAAATTGTTTGTATTTTTGAAAAATAATTGTCAACGAGCTTTATCAATATTCAAGTCCACCTCTTGGTACATTTGGTTGAAGACATTGAATTAGCTAGTGCAGTGAGTTGTAGATCAATATTTTTCTCAAAGAGGTACATGAAAATTGTTAATGGATTCACAAGGCAGCATACATGTTCTAAAGGGTGTATGGCTAAAGAATATGTTGTAGCATAATCCTTATTCTTTTATGTTTGAGTTCCTAAAACAAATCCATGTAGATGCTCTAATCATGTAAGAAGATGAACATGGTGAAGAGAGACTAGAAGGGGAATAATTGGAAACAAAAGGAGAGGAATATAATACGGAAGGTATATATATTGATTTATATAATTTCCAGTTCTATGTTTCATTAATAATTTACTTTCATTAAACAATTAATATTAAGTTTTATAACATTGCAGATATTGATTAACTAAATGAAATAAATTAGTTCATTTCGTTCAATATTGACAATCCAAAAAGTGGGTAGATATGTATCATGAGATAAACAAAAATGACAATAGGATATACAAGAATTGAGAAGGTCAAACCCTCATACTCCATTCCCTCTATAATTGCACAATCAATGTCATTATGGAATGGACAAACATAAGTGTGATATAGAAAAATTATAAAATGGGTCTAAACAACAAATAAAATGAAGATGACTTGAACATAGGAATTGGATGCAACAAAGAGATATCTAATATATGATATATATTGCATATAGTTGAGGTATAATTGTTTATGTAGTATTTCGAGATTAAGATTCTTGATTGTAGTATGTACTTGTTTATACATGAAGATATGAACATATCTTGCAATGTGGCATATGGTCATCATTTTTTAGTGGAGGGTTCAAATTGTTGAAAACTAGAAAACAAACATGTGATAATGGAGTGTTAGTTGCATTTGATCAAACTAGTCATGCAAGTTCAAAAGACAAAAACCAAATTCAAGGCTAACTTGAATATGTTGGCAACCTTCAAGTGATTATTGAGTTGGATTATAGGTCCTTCAAATGTGTGATTTTCAAATGCAAATTGTTTATCATCTCATATAGGAGATATGTTACTTATGACCAGGATAGTAACTTTGACACATGTAGACTATTTTTAGCAATAAATGTTGAACCATATATTTTTCCATCACATTGCAAGAAATGTTGTATTCATTTGATGTATTGAATGAAAATATTTGGTTTATTCTTCATTGCCCACTTTGAGGAAAAAGGATTTTTGAGGTTTTACTTATTGTTGTATTGGGTCAAAAAGAGGATGGCATAGACACATGGTAAAGTAAACTAGGGTAATCCGACCAAAGTAAATTAACACTAAAAAAGTGTGTAATATTTTCATATGTTTTCTTAATGAAAAATAATTGCTTATGGACAATGCATTTCCAGACTTAAATCGATGTTGTTTCTTATGGACAATGTGAATAGTTTTTTCATTTCTTCTATTGACAGGTACAATACTAATTAGTGTAAAATTGAAATGACATTTTTTATTATCTTTCTAATATTGTATTAATGTGCTAATGGATATTTGGTTTTGTTTTGATTGGTTGGAGGGGTTAGTTTTTGGTTACTAGTTAGGGGTGTTAGTGACTAAGGGTTATTCTCAATATGGGTTAGTGGGATATGGGATAGGTTATTAAAACATTCATAACCTAATAAACCTATTCTACCCACATAACCCACTGACCCACTCCATTACGCTACATAACCCACTAAGCTACCTAATCCACTAAACCAACTAAACTACTTTACTTACCCCACTAAGCCATGTAACTTTCATAACCCATTAACCTATCCAACCCACCTCACTAACCTGCATAACCTACTGACCCACCTAACTTATAACCTAATCCATAAACCTAACCTACTGAATTAACCCACCAAATATACCTAACATATCCATCACAACTAATCTAAACCACCCAACCCACTAGACCCCCACTAACCCACCCAACCCACCTACCCCACTAAACTACCTAACCTATTAGTCCACCCATCCTACTAATCCACCTAGCATATTATGCCAATAGATACTAAATTCCAATCCAACTAACCCACCTAAACTATCTAACTTACATAACCCACCCAATCCACCTTGCTAACCTAATTAACCTAACCTACTAACCCACCTAACCTATAACCTAAACCATAAACCTAACCTACCAAGCCTACTAACCTAACCCACCTACTGCTCCATCCTACCAAGCCTATTAACATAACCTACCTATTGCATCTAACCTACCCCACTCACCTACTATGCCACAATCTAACAAAATCTATCCCACTTGCCTCACTCACGTATTGTGCCACAAGCCACCAAAAGCTAACCTACCTAACCCTATTTAACATGCATAACCTACCCCATTGACCCACCTAACCTACCCTACTAACCTATCTTACCTACTTAACCTTACCCCATTAACTTAGCCTACCTACCTGACATACCCTTCTAACCCACCTAACCTACTTTAACCCATTAAGATGTAAGTAAGATGCTACTAATATGCAATTTGAGATGCTACTAAGATGCTAGAAGGATGCTCAAGATGACAATGAGATGCAAATAAGGGATCTTATGAGGGATATTAAAAAATATGCATGATCATGGAAAGAAAAGACACCATAGAGAGATTCAAAAAAGACCCTTGTGCATCCTTTTCCTCAATTTCAACATAGTAGGATGCCCAATTAGGATGTAAAATGGCCCTATTGTAGTAGTGATTATTCATAATTATTTTTCAATCTCCATGTACATTTTTTTATCTATCCATATTGGCATATTTTGCAAATAATCTTATTCTTCATTTTTAACCCTCTTAAAAAAATTATGTTAAAAGCACATGGATGAATTAAAATTACTACAAGGCAAATATGACAAGGAGATTTACAAAATTGTAACTTTAGGTATCTCCTTGTAACAACAAGTTTAGGTGTTTGCTTACAACAAAAAATTTGGGTTTTCTTCTTAACCAAATGATCCTAAATGGATCCAAACAAGAAATTTGTTGTAAGAGTTGGTACCATAATCCAATTAGGCAATCAATGAAGGCTAAGTTAAAAAAAATAAAAAAAATAGGATGAGGAATGGGAAATGAAAGGTCAACTTGTTGGCCTTCCCATTACCCCAACTCTCCCTATTTCCTCTTGTAGTTTCACTCTCAAATGGTCCTTTTTTCCAAGGAGGTGAGGAGGCACAAAGAGCATAAATAACATTGTAACCAGAGGTTGCCAAAATAGATTGAGCATCCATTCGAAGCTAATTTTCCCATTTGGGTTTCCATGGTAAATATGGTGTCTATTGTGTCTTGAATTGCTCTGATATTTATATGTGATTATGCTCTATGTATTCGTATTTTAGTTTTGACTGTAATGGTTTCCAATGAATAGTGGGAGTGTAAATGAGAGGGATATCTAATCAAACTTGTGGATTTATTGCATTATTGGTTTTCCTTGTTTAATAGAGAGTATAAAAACTTTATTACTACCATCGTAGGATGTATTTCTAGGCCCAGAGATAGATGTTCATCATCTCAAAGTCATTTCACTTCTACAAGAGTTTCTAATTTAGTTCAATTCTTGTTGTTTCGTGAATTTATATTTCCTTCACGTTCAAATATCCCCCACAATTTGCAATTTCACTCTCCCTGGTAAATTTCACATTGGCCCAAGTCATTTTCATTTCCTAGGGTGACTTCACAATGGTTTGCGTTGATTTAATTCCTCCTTGGTTGATTCAATTCCTTCCTTGGTCGATTTAACTATAACTAGTCGATTCTTCATCCACTTGGTCAATCCCTCACTTATATGATTGATTTCCCACCTTACCTAGGTGTTGGATGCTTCCCACAAGCCGTATGGTCATTTTCTTCCAAATTTGAAGTTGTACGATGACCATATGAGTTGTACGTTACTGTATAATTTCGCTTGGTTGTTGTGCATTCAGGATATAAGTGTCTCTTATTTCACTAGTATGATATGAAATGCATAAATTGTATAATTCAAATTAGGGTGCAACAAATATTTTCCAATGATTTTGCAATTTGAAACACATTTAACAAAAAATGCACTAAGAAGAGATGGTCCAATTTTGATGAACTCCCACAGCCTTCCACAATCACAGCCACGCAAACTTGCCACCTTTCTTAATAGAAAAACTAACATATATAGCAGTGATTGAATTTAGTAGGGTTTGGCCTTGAGAGAGTTGTTTCATACTCTTTTAATCATTATTGACTATGCAAACTATCTCTATGCATTATGCAATTGAATGTGTTGTCCAACTATATATACATTGCAGGCACCTAGGCTGGACTTGGTAGTATTGTAGAACCCTCCCTCGAAAGGAAACCATGAGTTTAGTAGCAACTTCTTAGCCTTCACTGAAATGGAAGGAGTCAATGGTTATAAGGGAGGGAGACCAATTGATCATCACCCCTCAGTATCAGCAATGAACTGGGTCACTTTTGTGTTTACATGTCATACAAGAACAAAATTGTTATGGGATCTTTGGAGGGTGCATGAGAACATTCCTATTGTTTTTTGTGGAAACAAGGTTGATGTGACGAATATGGCAGTAAAATCCAAGCAAGCTACTTTTCATAGAAAAGAGAATATGAAAATCCATTCCTCTACTTGGTACACAAGCTCTCAAGGGATCCAAACCATAATGTTGAAGAATAGTGAGTCTAGAAAGGATTTTGCTTAAGGGGAATCTTGGGCTATAGTTGTTTGGAAAAACATCGTTGTTTTTTCTACTCTCTATATGCAAAAATACGTTTGAACACCCATTAATCTCTCTAGTTGCTAACCACATTATCAATACTTAATTGGTTCTTTGGGACTTATTTGGTGATTCTTCAAGCGAGCTATTAGAAGTAGACTAAGATAGAGAGAAAGCCAAAGAGAGTTGTAGCTCATTTAGAGTCTGATGGTTGTTTCTTTTCTCATTAGAAGATTGAGAATAGAAACTCATATGCATGTTAAAGAATTACTTAGAATTAAACCAAGATTAGGCCTTAGAATCAATCTTGAAAATAGATCACTTGACATCCAACAGAGTTAGATACCTAACATTGATTGGCACATTAAGAACCAAGGTTTATTTTCCATTGCAGTGTTGTTTGGTTTCTTTGTGCAGTTTGTTAGAGAAAGGAGCCAAATAATCAATCACGAGAAGAGGTTACACATAAAAATTGAGCCTTGAAGCCATTATGAAGTTTGGGAAAGAGAGACAATGTAGCATCCCCCAGTCCAACTGAGGAACATTATGAGCGAAAAACACATTAAATTTAAGATTTTCTACTCAATAATTTCTTGCAACCTACCAACTATAGATCACACACAGATTTAACCATCTGACTGATACCATATATCTAAATGCATCTAACAACAAATATTAAAAACATGAATGCATCTAGTAAGCACACAACAAACATGCAACATTCATATGAACCATTTACACAACAAAATATCATCATAAAAGCAACAAGAAACATATAAGTATATATAATAACCAATTGGATGAGTACAAAGGGATGAACCTCCTAGTCATAGGAGTTGTTGTTCATTTTCTCTCAACAATAGGAAACCCCTAAGCTGAGGCTATGAGTCCACAAGGAGATCTGACCCTCTTGGTTTTCCACTCTCCACGCACAACAACCCCAAAACCTGGTTCTATTCCCACAACAATTCCAATCCTCTAGCTCTCTTCCCCACAACTTGCACAACCCAAGGAATGTACCCCCTTCAATGCTCACAGTCCCTCAAGTTATACCATTCATTTATCATGGCTTCCATTTCAATCGTTCGGCCAAGAATCTCTTAGTTGGGGACTTTGGTAACTCTCGGATGCTTTAGGAATGCTCACAACAACCTTCACAGAGCTCTTGAACCATTTCCTCCGTAGGAAATGCACTACATGCTTACATCCCATTTTTACAGGCACACGGGCCTCTTTCTCAGCATAAAAACACATCCAAACTATGGTTGCCTTCAATCACAACATGGTT
>ML871292.1:9817-19905 GCA_009831015.1 Picea engelmannii
ATGTCGGTTATTGTAATAGGACCAAATCCCCTTTTGCGGATTGGTCAAAAGACAATTGTAATAGGCAGAATAAGAAGTCGGCCCCAGCAGATATTAAAGAGGCCCAGAAATATAATAAATGTGGGTTTACCCACCCAGTTTGAAAAGTCGGCTCTGCCACTGAAGAGACACTTCACACGTGCCAGACTTGTATAAATAAAGAGGCCAACGCCTCACTTAGACACACAACTCACTTGCTCATTTGAGAGACAAGTTCAGATCTGCTGCTGGAGAAGAAGGAGAGAGAGAGTGGCGCTATCTAGGAGAGGACTTTCTATATTAGTTTAAGAGATCTCTTGGCATTGTATTGGCTATCTATATTAAGGAAGTTTTGCTAGGTTTTCTTCCCCTAGAGGGTTTCCCAGGATAAATGTTGTGTCTCTTGTGACTGTGTATTTCTCAGTGATCTTGGATGATGCTATTATTATCTAATGAAATGCAAACATCTATAATAATGGCTTAAACATTAACAGTCCATGAGGATACGGATCATGGCTTCTCTGGTGTGAAGCGCTCTATCTACTGCATGAACCTTGGAGGTGCCCGTTACACATAGATAGGGGTTTTTGGTCATAACCAACTTCATATGGTGTCATTTTGGTAGCTCCATGATAAGTGGTGTTGTACCACCATTCAACAAGGGGAAACCATTGTACCCATGGGTGTGGCTTTTCAAAAGCAAAACATCTTAAATAGGTTTCTAGGCACTTGTTGACCACTTATGTTTGACCATCAGTTTGAAGATGATATGCAGTGCTCATATTCAGCTGTGTACCTTGAAGTTTAAATAGTTCCTACCAAAATTTGTTGGTGAATGTGGTGTTCCGATCCAAGACAATGGAAGTGGGCATACCATGTCGCTTAAAGATCTGATCCATGAAGGCCTGGGCCACTGAGGAAGGAGTGAAAGGATGAGCTAGGGAAAAAAAATGAGCAACTTTTGAAAGACAGTCAACAACCACCATGATCATTGATTTGTTGCCTACTTTTGGGAGTCCCACGATAAAATCCATTGAAATGTATGTCCAAATCTGCGTTGGGATTGGTAATGGTTGCAATTCCCCTAGTATCTTCATCGTCTCTCCCTTGTTTCTTTGGCAAGTGTCACAGGATGCTGCGAAGTCTTGGATATATGTTTTCATACTGTCCCAAAAGAATGAACGCTTAGTTCTTTCATAGGTTTTATGAAAGTCAGAGTGACCGTATATCGATGATGAATGTAGCTCCATTAAGACTTGTTGTTTTAGGGTCAAATCCTTTGTCGGAACAATGCAACCTTTATACCACAATGTACCTTGTTTCCATGTATAACTTTTAGGTGGGTTGGGATCTACCTGAAGCCGTTGGATGAGTTACCTTAAAGTATCATTTGCTAGCCATTCCTTGCGGGCCTCCTCGAGCCATCCTAGACTTGGTAATGATAAGGCAAAGAGTGACCCATCCTCCTTGAATTGTCTGGATAAAGCATCAGCCATAACATTCTATTTACCCTTCTTATATATGATCTCATAATCATACCCCAACATCTTGGTAGCCCATTTATGTTGCTCTAGTGAAGACAACCATTGTTCAAGCAAGTACTTCAGACTATGATGGTCAGTCTTGATCTGAAAATGCCTCCCTATGAGATATGGGTGCCAAGTCTCCACTGCATGAAGGATAGCCATCATTTCCTTCTCATATGTGGGTTTTCCCAAATTGTGGTCACACAATTGTTTACTGGTGAATGCCAAGGGGTGTCCTTCTTGCATTAATATTGCTCCAAGACCTCTCCTTGAAGCATCATATTCCAAGACAAAAGTCCTATTAAAGTCAAGTACTGCTAATATTGGATTAGTGCACATGGCATCAGCGACCACCTGTGTCGCTACCTCACTCCAAACAAACGCATTCTTTTTAAGGAATGAAGTTAGGAGAGCTGCAATTTTGCCATAATTTTTCACAAATTTCCTGTAGTAGCCTATAAGTCCTAAAAATCCCCTCAAGCTCTTCAGTGTTTTGGGACGGAGCCAATCTTGCATAGCCGCCACTTTCTTGGGATCAACTCATATGCCCTACTGACTTACAATGTGACCTAAATATTCAACCTCATGAGCCCCAAAAGCACATTTGGACCACTTCACAAATAATTGGTTGTCTCTCAAGAGTTGCAAGGACTTATCAACATGCTCTATGTGTGATTCCCATGCTTTACTGTAGATGAAGATATCATCAAAGAATACTCGCACCAAATTGCATAGGAAGGGTTTGAAAATCTTGTTCATTAAACTTTGGAAAGTGGATGGAGCATTACAAAGGTCGAAAGGCATCACTAGAAACTTATAATGACCTTCGTGTGTTATGAATGCTGTCTTTGGGATGTCTGCCTCTTTCATCCTGATTTGGTGGTATCTTGAGCGTAGATGAAGATTAGTGAAAAACTTTGTTCCATGAAATTCATCAAGGAGATCATCAACAACAGGGATGGGAGATTTGTCCTTGATTGTCAACTTATTGAGAGCCCGAAAATCAGGACACAAGTGCCAAGTTCCTTCCTTCTTTAATACCATGACTATTGGTGATGATTAAGAGCTTGTACTAGGATGTATGATCCCCACCTCCAATAGCTCGTGAATGATCTTTTCTATTTCATTCTTTTGTGCAAAAGGGTGGTGATAAAGACGTGCATTTGGTGGTTGACTTCTTGGAATTAGGGGAATGCCATGGTCATGCTCTCCTCGAGAAGGGGGTAAACCCTTTGGTGTCTCAAAAACCTGATGATGTTTGTCAAGACTGACTGCAAGTTTGGGTGGAGTTCTTGTGTTGGGTTATCCATAACCTGTATGGCATTAAATTGGGCAATGATGCTAGAGTGACCCTTCTTTAATAACTTCTCCATACGATGAGAGTTGACTATTTCATGAAAGCCTACCTAAAGCCCTTGAAGGGTGTGTACATGACCCTCTTTAGTGAAACTCATATAGAGTTCTTTGAAATCCATGGTGACTGGTCCCAACGTACGTAGCCATATTTTGCCCTCAATACTATACCACACCCACCCATATCAATGGCAAATAGATGGGTTTTTAGCTAGTAGTCTCCCATCTGGAGTCTAACGTTTTCACATCTTCCCCCACATTTCATCAGACCTCCATGGAGAATCATTATTTGAAAGTTGTGCACCTGGTGTACAAAACAATGGGTTTCTTCTGCCACTCTTTTGTGAATGAAATTGTGAATATTTCCACTGTCAACTAGGACTAGGACTTTCCAGTGTTCGATGTAACCCATGAGTTTCAAGGTTTGTGGAGTTGAAATGCCTTATAATGCATGCAGGGAGATAAGTGGTTCTTCATGAGAGAATGGGGGTTCAATATCCGTCTAAATTTGAGTGTTGGTGTCTTCAACTTGTAACTCTAGTGTCTCTTCGATACTTATGTCTTCGGTCAGGGCGTGAGTGGTCATATCAATTAGGAATAATTTATGTTCTTTACACCAATGACCTAGAGCATATTTTTTATCACAATTATAGCGAAGTCTTCGTCTTTGGCAATCTGTCATTTCCGCTGGAGACAACCTTTGCACTTTCATGAGTAGGATTTGTGCTTGGGGAAGTACACTGGGGAGGACGAGTGCAGGGAATGAAGGTTGGTTTTTTTGTTTGTGCATTAATCATTGTCTATACTTCTAGGGTCCTTTGCATTGCTTCCAACCATGTAATGAGATTTTGCATTCTAACTTATGCTCAAATCTCCTCCTTGAAGCCACTAGCGAAACATTCTTTATAGAAAGAACCTCTTAAGTTCTTTGTAGCTAGTTGCTCAAAGGTTTCCATGAAGTCCGTGGCTGAGCCTGTTTGGCGTAACTTGGTAAGTTACCCCTAATAGTGAGTATCTTTCTTGAAATGTGCATAGACAACGTTAACAAACTTACTCCAATATATCATGCATATGGTTCTTTATGCCATTCCATCATTGTCATCGTTCTGGATCTAGATACAATAACCCCACCCCGAGTTTCATCATATTGTTAGTAATGTCCTGAGGGCGAAGTGATGTTCCATCAGGGTGACCCATCCAGACGGGTCAGAACCATCAAACTTGTTTAGGTCCACCTTAGGAGAACGGTGCAATATGTTATTATCCATTAATCTATTCTTGTGCGGACCCGACGAGGGTTGTGGGTTGTTAAATAGTCCTAAGTGAGAAGTTTCTTCTTGGTGTGGCTCAATATGTTATGGAGTCCAGTGGTTTTCTTCCGGTATGCCCCGAGTTTGCATATCTGTCAACTTCTCAATAAATGTCTTTTGGAAGTTGTTGAGCTTCTCCTCCAACTCCTTATCCAACTTCTCATTGAACCCACTTATGTCATCCTGAATTTTCTTAAGTTGCTCTTCTACGCAGTCCAACCTGCTTGTAGTAGAGCAGGTGTTAATGTTGTCTAGAGAAGTATGAGGGGGTTTATAGGTACCCTTCATGGGTGAGCTCACCGAGACAGGTCAATGGGTCCTAGGGACAAAGGAGTGTCAGGTACTATAGCTATCTGATATACGTACAGAATCCAACAGTAGTACTCGGCCCAATATCTCAAGGCACTAACTAAGGAGGCTCAACCGTGCCCTTAGCCATACTACTCAACTACCCAGGTACTAGATAGTAGAGAGTGATCTCCCAGAGTGTCGTTCTCGATGTATTATAGCAACAAGACGGTTGATTGGTTTATCTAAGGCTGGTTTCAGGTGTACCTAAGGGACTTCCTATATACCCGAGGGTACGTGGAAGTGAGATCCCGTATACAGCTATTATTTGATGCGGTACTACTCGAAGGGGTACCAGCAGAGGTTACAAGGGTTTCCAACAATGTGATTCCACTTGCATTTCCTATGTGTATTCTTCCCCTACCGCAGTTTTACCCATTGAATGACAGATCAATGTTATTTAAAGATGTTGGAACATATCTCTAAAAAATATAAAAAAAATTCACGGGCTTGTTAACCCCAAAAAAAACTCTTAAAATCACCAAAAAATAACTTGTGCAAGGTGAGGCTTGAGGCAGAAAAATGTAAAATGATCGCAACTTCAGTTATACTTATCTGATTGGCTATTATGACCCCAATTATAAAATGACGTGGCTTTTCTGGATCTCATGGCATTGGTTTGACTAAAATATGTTCACTCTTTAAGGGGGCAACCTCCAAGAGCAATGCTACAAATACAATAACAATTCTTGGCAGAGCAATACATAACCTTCTACTCGATATATAGTTATCCATAGAGAATCTTAACTACCTATGGACCCCTTATAATGAGGGTCGACCAACTAATTTGGGCCTTATTACTAAAAAGGACCCTTTATTACAATGAGTGACTATTAACTAACTATTTAATGGGCCTTATTCAAGGAAGTTGACCTCATACATTAATAAAGTATCTAAGTAAGGGGGTTAGGGTACGAACCTAACATGTGCTGCCTCTAAGAATACATCAATAGTTGAACAAACCAATGAGCATGGTTGTATATGTGGCTATCGCCTTGATTCTGAGCACTGTGAAATGAATTATGCATTTGCTCATGGGATTACCACAAATTTTGCCCAACTGTACTGCCTATCTAGTTTGAGACGTAATTCTAAGCATGGGGATTATTATAAGCATGGTTGTATATGTGGCTATCGCATAAATAAAATCTATGTGTCTAGACAATAAATAAACAGTCGATTATACAAAAAATCAATTTGATCAATCCAATCTATTGTAGATGACGGGCAATGCACGATTGAGGCAAATACAGTCTCCCAGCATTTTAATCAAGAAGGAACCCAACTCTCGGTTCTACCATCGATTCCCTCAATCCATAAATCGTTGCAGATAATTAATTAAGCGAACAGGCTTGAGGAAGGAATGATTGTTGAGTATAACGGTTTGCAGCATGCATAAGGGAAGGAGGTAGATGTAGGTGGTATCTTGAAGACTCAAGCAAAGTACCTAATGCAATTACTTTTGTGGCATGAGTCTGAGTCAACAATGGAGCACACGGCAATCCAATCAAAAGGAATAGTCTTAAGAGACAAACCAGCATTCAAGCAGTCCTTTAAACCAATAAACCAATGAACAATAGAATAATGAACAGAGAAAGCATAACACTTTATCACATAGCAATAAATCTCAAAGACACGGAGATTTGACCCTAAAACCCAACTAGATCTATTGGATATTTATTATGCTTAGGAAATTCATTACAAAGAGTGAGCTATGCATGCTCAGAAATCTCATGTAAAATATTTGCAGGTGGCCATGGCCCAGGGACACCTTTGCTCATCGTGGATAGGCTCCTTGACTCCTTTGTCCACCGATCTTCAAGCACACTACACTCTTCGAGCTCTCATCTCTGCTACTTCAAGCTTCCCAAATTCTTCTTGCATCTCCCCATTGATGTCCTTCACTACAACCTTCATTTTTTATGAGTTGCCTTGGAAATCCAACCATCACAATGGTTCGTTTCCACTTCCAAATAAATTTTGGACATTTTCTCAACTTTGCCAAAAAAAAACAATTACATGCTTATTACAAATTTACAAGATGTTTGGCAAGGATCCAATTTGGATCAACCTAGGGAAAATTCATTATTAACAGTGACTCCAACTTGGGGAAAGAATCACCCTACATGATTCTAAGACACAACGTCGGGACTCCAAGAGTCAAAACAAATAATATCATGCTTGACCTTATTCCCAAAAATCTTTGACCATGTACTTCAAAATAAGTTGCTTATGCTTATGAATAAATCCAAGACATGTAGAAGGATTCTCATAAAAGACCAATCCCAATGACCTATGGTATTCAAAGACAATTATTTTCACTCAAATTCAAAAGCAACTTTCCCATAAAGCATACTTTACTTCTAAGAAATTCAAAACCACCATCCAACTAAAAGAATTGGAGACACACTGACTCAAAGATGGATTTGAAACTCAAATCAAAGTACTAACTTGAGACCTACACCTCTATCCTAGAACTGAAAACAACATTCAATTAATAGGGGATTGAATCTATTAACATTTCTAATCCTCATTGGTACAAAGTACCTTTATTGCTCTTTTTTTTTCTTTTCTTTTTCTTTTTTCTTTTCTTTTTTTTCTTTATTTCTCTTTCTTTTTCTTATTTTGTTTTTCCTTTTATTTATTTTTCTTTTCAAGTGTTGCCCACTTACAAGCAACTTCTATCAAACTCCAAGCGGAATGAGTATGGAAGTACATCACTAGAAGGGGAACTGAAAACAAGACTAGCACCACTACAATATTTTACACTGGCTCCATCAAAATGCATGATCCAAATATCATATGAGATATCCTGCTCTAAAAGATACCTCTAACATTGAAGACGAACTCTCACTATCAAGTACAAAAGATGGAAGCTCACTCTCTATCGTCATTGTATAATTATCCAAATCCTCCTCAACACAAACTACACCTTTTGGCTCTCGATTAGGCAAATCAACGTTAAAGAGCGACATTTTTTCATGGTTTAACCTAACATATTGTTAAGGTATAATAGGAATTGCAACAAAAGATAAATCCAGTTGAATATTACCTCCAAGTGTAGCCACCCACCACCAGGAAAGCAACATGCCCCACGACTCGATCACCTCTGCTACAACAACATCCATGCAAACAACCCTCTCTAGATACACTGCTGACCGAACTTACAAATCTTTGATCAACCCCTAAACGTCTACCTTTCTCATATCAATGGCATACACATTTTGGTAAGGCATAGTAACTTTCAAGCCCAACTAACGCATAACTCTATATGGCATAATATTGTTAGATGCTCCAAAATCCAACATACAATTATGTTGGACCATTTCATTCACCAATAATAAAGCATAGAAAGGTAGGTCTATATAACTTTCACCAACATAAATACAAGGTTGATCCTCAGCTCAATCCATCAAATCACTGACATTCAACTCATCAAATCAACAAGAGGAATAGGGACCTCTACCTTCATTAATTCTTGAGTTACATGAAACCCAATTGCTAATCTAGAAGGAGTATTTGTGGAACCACATCAATTGCTTGCTACCTCTTTTGAACTCCCCCCTACAAGTTACCAGCCTATTGATTTTGCCTTGGAAATTGCTAGATTTTTCAACTCACGTGTCTTGGGCAACGGTGCAACTGATTGATTATCGGGTAAAGGAACTTGATCTGCAAAAGGTCAAGTATTCAAATTTTCAATCTTGACCATGCTTCTTTTAACTATTGCCATGTGCTTATCGGAAAGCAGAATAATCGAGTTCTACTGCTCAGACTGTATTAAATCTACAATTGATCATGAGAACGCTCTGCATTGAAATCATCCTCTTTCCTCACCCAACAACCATTATTTGTATGCTCCATGGCAGCTCTTCCTCCTCATCAATATGATATTGTTCTAACAATAAGAAGAAAAAACATCTATCTTCCCTATGCGAGGCCTTGCAAAACCTACACCATATACTAGATACACTTTCCATGAAATCGTTTGATGCAAGAGGATTAGGAGGATTTTCTACTTTCTTGGCCTTGTCCTATGGAGTAAACTTTTTCTGTTGTGGAACAAAATGTCGATGAGGATTGAACGTTGCATGTTAACTTCCTTCCATTTTCACCATTTTATTAGACAACACTTGCATAGATTCCTTCATCAAAGAAATCTGTTGTAACAATTGAACCAATTGATCTATCTAGTTTGACGATTTATCTTTTGAAATAACTGGATGCACTTCCAATAAAATTATTTGATGCAAGAGGATTAGGAGGATTTTCCACCTCCTTGACCTTGTAATATCCCAAATCCTTGGATCTGGATATTAACTACTAATTTTTGGATTTATGTTGCAAATCTGATACATTGGGGTTTATGACTGAGCTTATGAGGTTTTTGGATGCGTTTGATTGGTTTTATAATCTCATGTAAACCATGCATAGTATTTTGGATCCATAATCAAACTCATTGTATTTATTAATCAACATCAAATGATAATATAATGAAATACTGAAACACAGCTCAAAAACTCTTCAGTTAGATCTTCACAGAGATAGATCTAGCCTGTAGTACAAAAAAAGTCAAGTAGAATACCAATCTATAACATGTGACGGTAGATCCATAACATGCAAGTCGAATCTACTGCATGCATGGAAGGCAACACTGCATGCACTCCAGAATATGATGTCGAACTGTTGGATCTGACTGGAAACGGAGAACTACTAGCAATACTCCTCGGAATCTGATGGGATCTATCTCAAATGGGTCGCCCCTCAACCTAGATGACTTGCTCTGGCTCAAGAGTAAATCACTAACCTCTGGGAGCTTGTTGTTGCACTGTCGGATCTTTGAATCAACTGCTGGGACACCCCATGCACTGGCTACTGATGAATATGACGACCCAAGAGAAATAACCGTCGAAAAATGATGGGATTTGTCCCAATGGAAGCGCGCTAGCTCCCTCTCAAATGGGTCTATAGGGTTTAGGTTTGCCCTGCTTCTCCAAGCCTAGCGATCTATCTGAGTGGTCACTCCTCCAAACCCTCACGCTGCCAAGATAAATCCACGCTATATCTTTGATATGATTCTGCCTAAATCTTGAACCTGTAACTGATGTGAATCCTTGAGAAAGGATCTAATCATGTACCCTGAAGTCAGATGAAGAATCTAGATGATTCTTCCGATGGATTAGGGTGTGTCTTTCAACACCAAAATCAATCAATGGTGGTAGTTTCCTCCAGAAATCCACAAAACATCAAAAAGTCGATTGACTTCTCTGGTTGCCAATTCTCAATTCAATTCTCAATAATAGTGGAATTAGGTCGCTTTTCCTCCTTTATACCCAACCCTCATCTAATTCCACGTTCACTTTAACTAATTAAGTGACTTTTCCTAAGTTTTATCTTTAATAATCACTTGAGTCACCTAAAACACATATTTTCTCATTTTTAATATCTAATGTCACTTTCACTTTAGACTTTTGGTTAAATGACATCAATTAAAGGTGTTATTCCCTTTTTTCCTCTCGACTATAGTCTACGG
>ML871295.1:0-10333 GCA_009831015.1 Picea engelmannii
GATTTTGAAAAACAAATAATGATATGTTTTCTTTTGGAAAGGTATGAGATGAAGTCAAAGTTATAACATAAGAGTAGCGTTCAAGAATTCATTTATTCACTTATAATTAAAGGGTTATATAGACAAAGGGATTATATGATATGAAAGAGTAACATTGAGAAAGGCCATGAAAAGCAAAATGTTTGGTAATATTTTGGGTAAGACATGAAATGATTTCAAGCTTATAACATGGTATTTATTTACTCTCTCATCAAAGGTTATATATATAAGGTGAGTTATATGGAAATAAAGAGCGATAATAGAGCCTTTTGTCATATAGTGTCATCGACGTGAATAATGCGAGGAGTGAGGAAAATGTCAAGCTTAGAATTAAGTCAAGTGTCCAAAAAATTTGCCAAGAACATTGTGCCAACCTTTAATGATAATAAGCAAAACTTTGCACAAGTAGTATGATTCAATGGGGAGCCTGACAACACTTTGCCAGCTAAGTATTGTTGAAAAAAACGTCGTCAACATACTGATTTCCTCACCATGTCTTTGATATAATGATATTTGATCTCAATGTGTTTCGATTTATCGTGAAACACAAGATTCTCATAGAGCTTCACACAGCTCTGGTTATCACAATGAATAATGGTAGAATCCATCTCATGATCAAATAAATTTGTAAGGAGCTTGCGAAGCCACATTGCTTCACAGACTGCCACACTCAACGCTACATACTCTACTTCTACAGTACTCAAAGCCACAGAGCTCTGTTTCCTACAACACTAGGAAACCATGGTAGACCCCAAGGTAAAACAACAATCAGATGTGCTCTTCCAGTCCACTGCGCTCCCTGCCCAATCTGCATCGGTATATCCCTACAATCTCGTGTCTACACTGGAGGCATATCTCAAGCCATATCCAACTGTGCCTCGTAGATATCTCAATACATGCTTCGTTGCTATCCAGTGAGTTTGTCTTGACTGACTCATAGACTGACTAAGTACATTCACTGCATAGCATATATCGGGTTTGGTGTTAACCAGATACATCAATGATCCAATCAGTTGTCGGTATAGATGAGGATCAATCTCACCTGAATCTAGATGAGGATCAATATCGCCTGAATTAGTAGAAGCTTCATTCATTTTCTTCAGATCCATCACCATTGGTATAGGCATTGATCTAGGAGGCTCCCTGGGCTCAGAAAATGCTCAAAAATCAAAGTTCTCGGAATTGGATGAAACCAATTCCATTGCGACCGACTCGTCGTGTTGATTCCAACAATATATTTACTTTCTCAAACATGCATCGTATGCGAGAGTTATCACACTCTGATCAGATTCTCAAATAGGTAAAAAGTCAAAGGTCAAACTGGCAAAAAGTCAATGCTGACGTCAGCATGACATCACCAAAGACACCTCATGATTCTGATGTGGTAGAGACAAGTGGCGACATGTGACTGGGCAAATGGTGCAGACTTGGACCAATGGCAGTGTGACACTTGTCAATTTTCGAGCAAATGTGGTGTTGCCACGTGGCCCAAGCATGGGAAGCCACGTGGCACTCAGTCATCAAACGTGTGGGAAGTTAAAAAAAAAGTTTTGGAGTCCATAGGTTTTGAACCCACGACCCCACCAACAAGCCAACACCTTGGGGATAGCTCCAACACCAAACCACCCACCATAAGACTTATGAATATGAGCCAAAGTTATATTATTTAAGTTGTAATGTGTATTATGGTGGCGGAAAGGGGGGGCTAGGGATAAGCCCGAGCCCATGGTTACGATATGTAATATGACCCACCTTCCAGGCATTGGGCGTGGACTATCTAACATAACCACAAACGCGTGTTTAAAGGGGAGGTCACGTGGAGTGCGCCACGAATCCAGGTGCTAGCGCTTGGGCAAATATAGTGCATATGACCATTCTGAAGGGGCGCGCACCATTTTTTGGGGGGATTAACCATATATTAAAGTTTAAAAGTGGGTTTTTAACCCTGTTTTGTAATTTTTTAATTAATTGCCTGATATTATGACCAGAAAGTGGTTTTTTGAGGATTTTGAGGCCATTTGAAGGGGGATATGATCCCAGAAAGAGGCCAGATCTTGAGGGAAGTTGGGATTCCTCATATGAGCCTTGAAAACTATAAGAAAAAGGCTTTTTGAAGCTTGTAGGAGACTTTTTGATGCAGGGTTTTGAAGGAGTAGTTTGTAAATTTTGGCCTTTTCTCATGTTTTGAGAGGCGTTTTTCTCATGTTGTTGAGAGGATTTTGATGGTGCATGCATGAATCTAAGCAAGGAGGTCTTGCATAGAAGACATGAAGCATGTAATGTAACAACAAAGAGCATTGTAAGAGAACTGTGAGCACTTTTAAAGAGTAATAAAGAGGTCCTCCACTTGGAAGCGGGCCTGGAGACGTAGCCAACGATTGGTTAACTCCGTTATCAACCTCTTGTCTCTATTTCTCTTTCTGTTTTGTTGTTCTATTCTATTCATTTGTAGCATGGATATTATTGGTTGATATCTTTATTCATTAATAAGCATCAAGTAAAAGTCACATTTGATATTCCGCAAACAAGATAACAAGTTTATGTATTTCACATTCTTAATGATCTGATGCAAAAAGTACATTAAACTAACTTGCAAGTTATCAGTAATACCTTTGGATCAGGCATGGATTTACAGTTTGTCATACCGATTTTCTTCAATATATCCATTCTATATTTTCCTTGACTCAGGAAAATATCATCAGTCCTCTACCATACTTCTAGTCCCAAGAAGTAGTGCATCATACACAGATCCTTCATCTCGAATTCATAATTTAATGCTCGCTTGCATTCAACAATAAGACTTTCTGAACCAGTGAGGAATAATTCATCAACGTATAGGAATAATAGTAGGCACTCTTCCTAGACATGGAGTACCGAGAGCCATATTGACTTGAGCTTGGCCCTGGAGGGCCCATCTTTTCTCCAGCGCCTCCCATCTATCAGCAGCAGCAACATCCATCCCATCGGCCTGGTTCTGAAGTAGCAGTGGGTCTTACTCCATGAGGTAATGAGTCTGGGTATCATGGTATGTGTCACTTTGATTCTCAAAACATTTGAATATGTCCATTGAATTCTCTTTTGCTTCATGACGTTTGCTTGGAAATTATGCCTTTTAACTTATCCATACCTGGGGGGGGATGACAAAGTTCCCTAGCAAGTTGTTTCCCTTAGGGATGAGTTGCAACTGGGTGGGTCTATGAAATTTCATTGTCCATTCCTTCCATACTTATCACTTTTCATCATTTTCCTGCTCATCTATCCCCTACATTGGTTCGAGCATTGGGTTTGCCAAGCTAGTAAGGGTTGTACCTTGCCTTGTGGGAAGAAGGGGATAAAGGCCCAGAGGGTAAAAGTAGCTAGAAAAATTTAAAATCCAAGATAAAACCTTGAGATGCTTTACCCATGGATCCTTGAGAAAGAAATAAAAGACTTCTTAGCAAGAAAAAGTGGGGACCCATAAAATAAAATAAAACTCAAGACCTAGTTGGTGGATAGGGGGTCTCATCATGAGCCAGCCTATTAGGTCCATGGGCATGTAGCAGTATGACACTACTATTCATATTGTCACCACACCAGATTAGTGGCTCTTGGTGGCATAGCCAAGAGAAAGGGGGGCTCATCACGATCCAGCCTTCTCATCTCCATGAAATGCTTGTTGGTAACGTTGTCACCACTGGTCACCATGCTAGGGAAATGTCCTCCAACTATTCTCTTGAAAGAAAAAGAAATAAGACAAAGAGTAAAAAGGAATTGAATGGGATAGGAAACACTTGCATCCATGATAAGGTGTAGCTCACCCTCTATAGAGGCACCCACATGTAAGACCTACATTTCCCTGTTATCACTGCACCCCTTGCCCAAACATCCCCTACACCATCTCATGCATTTACATGACTGGTCTTCACCTGGAAACATCCCACACCTTAGGAGAATTATCCCAATAGGAAATCCTAAGACCCTCTCCAAACCTGGCTTGTTAGATATCATAATGTCTTTGAGCACTTGTCTGGGAAAGTCTTGGAGGAAACTTATTTTGGTGTATTTTTGCATTTTCATGGTGGAAAGTCTTCAACTAGGGTTTGTGGCTAGATTACTCTTGATGAAGTAAGTAGAAATATTCAATCCTTCTTTATTTTGAATGGTTATGGTGTATTTACTTGTTCATTTATAATATTATGAAATTGCTAGTGTGAAACCCTAGGAGAAAAACACATGTTATTGTCCTTTTCTTAATAACTCTTCACCTACTTGATTTTTCTAGAAGGCACCTCCCTTGAAGGATATACTAGAGCCCTACCTTAGTAGCACTCTAGTACTATTGCTTCATTAAGATTTCATATTTTATTTCAAGTTTGACCTAAAGAAGAAGGAAATCGTTAGGGCCTAGGTTTACCTACTTCCTAGCATCTTTTCCTTCTAGGGTTTTGGATCTTGAGGCCTTAGGTTAGTAACACCTCAACCATCTTCCCTCTTCCTTTAGCTCACCCATTATCATTTGTTTCCCTCTAGTAATTGTCTCTGCAATAGTGACTCCATTTACCCTAAAAGGCACTAGTTCATACCTTACAAGTGATTGATTGACTAAAAAAACTTTTAAATCATCTACTTTAAGCTCTTTACTAATCATTTCTAACCTTATATTGGACTAACCTACTAACTATCTTGTTGTTGTTGCAAAATATTGTTACATCCATCTACAATAGTAGAAAAATCATATTAAAAGCAAGTTTTAAAGATGATTTTACATTGCCTTCATTGCTTCTAACAAATACTAGCATTTTTCCAAGTTTAGGTTATCATTTTGGTCATTATTGAAGCTTTATTGAGGCATAATTGTGAAGCTATTACTATATATAAATTGTTGTTATAAATATTTATGTTGCTTCATCTTCTATATCAGCTTATGCTTTTTATCAAAGTCTATGGTTTTATGAATCACTAACATCAATTGGTACTTGCAAATAATATTTTTCTTTTTGTCTTGTTCTGGGCAAGTACACTTAAATAATACTTTGCTTCATCTTATTAAAACCTTTGGGACTTTCTGATGAGAGTGACCTATGATAGGGGTGGGACTTTCTTGATACTCTATCCTTAGCCTTATCAAACCCCTAGGTCATCGAGGACGTCTCCCCTGGGGTAGTACTCCTAAAGAGAAAGAGTTGTCTTGTTTAGGTGACAGTGATAGGACAACCTCCTATTACGCCAATTTATTATTCACTTGCCTTTGGATTTTGGGCAAGTGAAAATTGCGCGATAACATTTTGGTGCTGTTGTCGGTGAACACTGAGTCAATTTTTCTCAAAGACGACACTTTTCGATAAGCCTTTCCTCAAAGGACTTTATTTTACAAAGCTTACCTGGCAACTCCACTGAGGGTGATCTCCTCATCCCTTTGATATTTTCAAGAAAATTATCTGGAGATTCCACTTACCTTTTCCAAGGTGTCACCTTACTCTCAATTATGTGATATTTCCAAGTTATGGGATCATGGCGCCCTGGGAACAAGTGTATCCGAATATTGATTTCAAAAGTGTTCAAGGATACCTGCATTATTTTGATACAAAAAGGTTAAACAACTCTCTAAGATTTGGAGGCCTCCCAATTTCTCATATTGTAGAATTCTTGAAGTATATAAGTGAGATAGAATTGGGAGGGGAGGATGTTCTGGTAAAATTATTCATACTTTCTCTGCCATCTTTTTTGCAAGATTGGTTTAAGAGTTGTTGCGAAGGTAGGGGTATATCATCTTTCCTAGACCTCATCAGTAGGTTTATTAAGTTTGTGAAACCACAATGCCTGACATATGAAGATGCCCTTAAGAATCTCACAGTAGCCCTAGAGAATGAAGGATTCACCACTGAGATTGTGGAAGATCTCAGGGATGTGTACCGTACTCAATACCAATAACCCTCTGATATAGAAGGATAAATTTATGAAGAAAATAGTCAACCCCTTGAAGAGGAGCAATATTTTTCCCATGATTCAATAGAATGAAGTGAAGATTTAACTAGAAAAGTGAATTATGAGGATGAAGCACTAGTAACCGCTCCTCCATCCGATGAATCTCTCCAAGATCCTATCTCTCCTTCACAAGATGAAGAGAATGAGGTGAGTCATTTTCCTTTCCAGTTTCTTGATGACACTTTGTTCTATGATTCAGAAGGTGAAGAAGTAAAGGAACCCTTGGAAGAGCTAGTTCCTTCTTTTTCTAATGAAGACAAAGAGATGAGTCTTGGTGATGATGTACTGGACCCTCTTCCATTTGATGAAGCCATCCAAGCCATTGATGCTACTGCACAACAGAAAGTGAACACGGTAATTTATTTCCCTTTCCAAGATTTTGATGATGCTTTGTTTTATGATTTGGAAAGTGAAGAAGTACTAGAGGAGCCCTTAGATGCATTAAATCCTTCATGTTATGATAAAGGTAGTAACATTGTTGATAATATTGATGAGTTCATACATGTTGGAAGACGTAAGTGGGATGTGATTGTCTCTAATGAGGATCCCATTTATGATATGGAAGTACATTTCCAAGTGTTGCCTCTACAACTATCATATGAGGTTACTAATGATTTTGACATCTGGAAACAAGGAAATGATATAGTTACAGACATCTCCAAGGGTGACCTAGTTCTATTTTCTCCTGATGATTTTCGGTCATACATTGAATATTTTGATGAGTACTCCATTGAGCACTTGGATTTATCTTATGAAGAATATTATCAACCACCGTTGTGCTCAGATCTTGATAGAGGTGAGGAAATTTCTTTCCTAAAGCAAGGTACTAGTGACAAGGTTCTCCAACCCACTTCGATTACTTTACCTCGTTATGTCATTAAGGGTGTAGTTGGGAAACATGTCCCTTGTTTTAAGTTTTATCCTTTGCAAAGCCTTCTTTTAGAATCCAAGGGTAGGTTGAATACCTTAAAAAGAAATTTATTATCTCAGTCTTTCAGCCTTCCCTTAATAAATTGTCAGTCATCCTCTAGGTTCTTGCTAGTTCCTTCCCAGACCTCAGATTGTGAAGACATCGAAGGTAGCCAACCTACATAATCTTTGAGTTGGTCTATTGAACCTTTGATTTTTCATGATCCCTTTCTGAGATGGATTGAGCACTTTTGTAAAGGTGTGAATTGGCATGATTTTGTCCCTCCCTCCCACCTCCATGAGCTAGACTTTACGATTTCCGATGATACAATACATTTTCTAACTCATGTTATTTTTGTGCTTGACTTATCATTGTTTTGGTTTATGATGAAGCATAGAGGCATGTATTATGAGACATTGCTAGGATGGTTTCACTAGCTATTTGACTACACCTACCATTCAACCAATAGGTAAGTAGAGGTAAGTAAGTAGGAATTTGCATTCATTGTATATACCATGTACATTTCATGCTAGAGTAGTTGTATTTACATTTGTATATATGATTGCTTACTTGTATTTCATTTTATCATATATGAGCCAGGGGTGATATCACCACCCCAAGATATTACTGATCATTTTTTTTGAGATCTAGTAGGTTACAGGTCATACCAGAGATGATGAGTTTCTCATGCACTCTATGGTGAGCACATGTCCCTGAGTTGGAGACGGATGTTATCCCCTATCCTAGGGATAACTAAGGAGATTATGTCTCAAGGCCCAAGGTCCTAGACATGGAGTACCGAGATCCATAGTGAATTGAGCTTGGCTCTAGAGGGCCCATCTTTTATTCAACGTCTCCCATCTATCAACAACAACAACATCCATCCCATCGACCTCATTCTGAAGTAGCAGTGATTCTTGCTCCATGAGGTAATGAGTTCGGGTATCATGGTATGTGTCACTATGATTCTCAAAACATTTGATTATGTGCGTTGAATTCTCTTTTTCTTCATAACGTTTTCTTGGAAATTATTCCTTTTAACTTGTCCATACCTAGGGGGGATGACATAGTTCCCTAGCAAGTTGTTTCCCTTAGGGATGAGTTTCCACTAGGTGGGTCTATGAAAGGTGATCATCCATTCCTTCCATACTTATCACTTTTCATTATTTTCCCTCTCATTTATCCCCTACATTGGTTCGAGCATTGGGTTTTCCAAGCTAGTAAGGGTTGTACCTTGCCTTGTGGGAAGAAGGGGCTAAAGGCCCAGAGGGTAAAAGTAGCTGGAAAAAGTTAAAAGCCAAGTTAAAACCTTGAGATGCTTCACCCAGGGATCCCCGAGAAATAAATAAAGGATTCTCAGCAAGAAAAAGAGGGGACCCATAAAATAAAATAAAACTCAAGACCTAGTTGGTGGATAGGGGGTCTCATCATGAGCCAACCTATTAGGTATGTTATCCCCTAGCCTAGGGATAACTAAGGAGATTATGTCTTAAGGCCCATATGTCCTAGACATGGATTACTGAGAGCCATATTGAATTGAGCCTGGCCGTGGAGGGCCCATACTTCTTCTTCAACACCTCCATCTTGTCAAAAACAACAACATCCATCCCATCGACATGGTCCTTCAACAATAGTGGGTCTTGCTCCATGAGGTAATGAGTCCAGATATCATCATAGTGTCACTCTAATTCTCAAAACATTTGAATATGTGCATTTAATTCTTTTTACTTCTGACGTGTGCTTGGACCTTATGCCTTTCCACTTGTCCACACCTGGGCGAATGACAAGATTTCCTAGAAAATTGGTTCCCTTAAGATTTGATTTTCCACTGGGTGGGTTCATGAAAGGTTATCTTCCATTCCCACCATACTTATCACTTTTCATCTTTTTCCCTCTCATCCATCCCCTACATTGATTCGGGCATTGGGTTTGCCAAGCTAGCAAAGGGTTGTACCTTACCTTGTGGGAAGAAGGGGCTAAAGGCCCAGAGGGTAAAAGTAGCTGGAAAAAGATAAAATACAAAAGAACAAAACCTTCAGATGCTTCACCCAGGGATCCCCGAGAAAGCAATAAAATATTTCTCAACAAGAAACAGAGGGACCCATAAAATAATAAAATCAAGACCTAGTTGGAGGGTAGGGGGTCTCATCACGAGCCAACCTATTAGGTCCATGGGCATGTAGCGGTATGATACTACCATTCAGTTGGTCACCATGCCAGGGTAGTGGCTCTTGGTGGCATATCCAAGAGAAAGGGGGTCTCATCACGATCCAACCTTCTCATCTTCGTGAAATGCTTGTGGGTAACATTGTCACCACTGGTCACCATGCTAGGGCAGTGTCCCCTAACTAGTCTCTTGAAAGAAAAAGCAATAAGATAAAAGGATAAAAGGCATTGAATGGGCTTGGAAAAATTTGCATCCATGACAAGGTGTATCTCACCCTCTTTAGAGGCACCCACAGGTAAGCCATACATTCCCCTGTCATCACTGCACCCATTGCTCAAACATCCCTCACCACCTCATCCACTTACATGGCCTGGATTTTTCTTCACCTGGAAACATCCCACGTCCAATGAGAATTAGCCCAATAGGAACTCCTGACATCCTCTTCAAACCTGGCTTGTAGAATAGCATAACGTCTTTGAGCACTTGTCTGGGAAAGGGGGGTTTTATGCACATGTTTAAATAACTTGATTATTAGATGTGATTGACATTGCTATGATCCCTGTGACTTATGAGCCCATGGAGGGCGTACTTTTTGTTTGTTGCAGGGCCACACCCGACAAATAGGTACACATGGGGAGATGATTAGTTCGGACCTCCATAGGGATAAAATCCCACCAAATGGATGTTGAGACCCCGACCAGGGGCAAAGACAGGACATAGGCTTGCACCAGAGAGAGAGGAGGACATTCCATTAGAGGCAGCCTGGTAGGCCTGGACCCAGGGTGTCTTTCCCTCCTACTATGATGTTGTCCTTGAAAGGCCCATGATGTCACCTCTGTGACCCTTGATGTCACTAGCATTTAATGGACACTTTGGAGGAAGTTATGTGCCAGGTGGCACGTGTGGCTTGGTCCAGAGGCCTTGGGAGGCCTAACGTCTTTCTCCTGGAGGCCAACGTCTCACCAGAGAGGCCTAATGTCACCCTAAAGGGGCATGACATCACCTATTATGCTTGATTTAGGGTTTAAATTGTCATTTTTATGTAAAAACTCGATATTACATGTAAATTGGCCATGTCGGCCTTTTTGACTTAATTCTACTCATTGCAATTGTATAAATAAGGGAAAAATCACTCTTATTTTTCATCATCTTTCACTCACACTTAAGTGAGGTCTGAAATTTGTGCCCTAATTAGGGTTTCTTGGCTGAAATTTAGTGCGCACTTCTTGAAGGAGGCTATTTTTGGAGTATTT
>ML871295.1:20005-34671 GCA_009831015.1 Picea engelmannii
TGTCAATGAGCCTCTGTGTGAACTCTATGTAATATGTAATATGATTGTGTCCCAATGTGGTTAACCCATGATACCACCAATCATGAGCCTTGCCATCTAAATACATGGTGGAAAATTTGATGGCATCCATCTCTCTCATGGGGTTAAGCTGAAAGTAGGTATCCAACTTCTACACCCACGCTTGTGTTGTCACCTTAGTAGATCCATCAAAATAAGGGATCTCTATTTTTCCTGTCGTACACTCCAGTTCATAGTCGGGCCTCTGATACTGTTTCGGTTTTCCCTGAAATTTGATCCCACAATACTGATCTAATGTGACCTATATATGAAACCCTACAATTAGGGCATGATACTCCCTAACATACTACTCAAAATTATCCTCAATCCCATCCTCATAGTTAAGTTGTGGCTGAGTATCCAAGAATGTAGGTAGATAGGGTCTAGGAGTGGACCTGATGTATGTTTGTCCTAATGGTGCACCTCTTCCATAGCTCTGTCCCTTAGTGTGATAGTGGGGGTTGTGCTCTTGTTGTTGTCTAGTTCCTCCATGAGATCCATTAGCTTCTCTGTTGGTATAAATTTCTAGACCCTTTCCTCCATGAGTCATCTACATAAGGAGTTGTGATGCCCTCTCCTGGATTTCACTTACCTTTCTCAGAGCTTCTGTCATCTCTACCTTTCCCCTACATATTGTTTCTTGGTTCTCTTGTATATGATGTACCAGGGTGCTTTGTGACATGTTTATGGAGTGTTGCAACTCGTTAGTGAATCCTGTTAGAATCTGTGGCTCACTGTCCTCACCTGATCCTTCCATTTTGGCCTATGCTTCACCTGCCTGTTTCCTGCATCTGCCCATGTAAATTCCACTAAACCTTTGCATGCACTAACCCCCACTAGATGGGAGGATCAAAGCTCTGATACCACTGTAATTTTCTTGAGCCAATTGTTTTTTCTCATAACACTAACTATTTATTGTTGTTATGTTTGTTTATGTGTTTGCACGTGTATCTGTAAGATATGCATGGATTATTCAATGATGATAAACCAATAGATATGAAGCATACAATCATAAACAATACAATAGATATAAGAACACCAATAGAGAATCACAATGTTAGCTCTGACCTTTATTTATATAGTAAGTAGCCCCTATATACAAGAGAACTGTAGATCTGGGAGAAAGCCCCAATAATAACAAAACGGGTTGCTAGTCAATATAAGAAGAAGAAAAATACAAGATGAACGCCCCCCAAAGGTTGTAGGAGAATATATCCAAGCCTTCAAAGGCCAGCGACAAGTAGATCTAACTCAATATAGAAGAACCTGATCAATGCACTGCCAAAACCTCTCCAACTAGATGAGTTACCCCTTGCTTCGGATGCTGCCAAACCCTCAAGTTTTGGCCTACCCTCTCCTGACCTCCAAATCCTCCAAGATTCGCTCAGAATGTAGATCAGGATGCTAGAAACCTTTGGAATCAATCTCAATCTTATCAGAACATTGTTGCTTCTCCAAATGGACAAACCCTAAATAGGATTGCGCCCTCCCTGGTTTGATAAAGTCAAGAGGGTATGTTTTCCCCTCTAGGAACCTCCAAATCCCACCAAACTCTGTCAGATCATAGATCGGGCCACTGCTACCATGATACTGAAGTCTCAAACCAATCTATGAATATTTGAGCCTCCAAACATTGAAAATACCTTTCTGTAGAATGTCCTCTTCCTCTTCAATGTGTTCCAAGCTCACAGAAAAAAACTGCAAGGATAAACTCCTTTGAAATAGACCAAGAATGATGCCAGGGAACGTCCGAAGAGAACCCAGGTGCTAGTTTTTCCAAATTCCTCCTGCTTCCTCCAGATCAAACTAAAACCTCCAAGATGGTGCACCCCCTAGCTAGAAATCCCCCTGGGTTGTGCCCTAACCTGGTGAATTCCTGTAGAACCAACCTGCAACATTGTAGAATGGTGTGGGAGAATTATTTCACCTCCAGGACCAAGTCTGTATCAAGGAAGGTGGGATCTTTCACCACCGAGTTGATCTCTAGGGTTTTAGACTCAAAACCCTCAAAACTGATTGTGCTTAAGCCAATTTGTTTTGCTCAGAACTCTAATTATTTATTGTTGTTATGTTTGTTTATGTGTTTGCAGGTGTATCCGTAAGATATGCATGGATTATTCAATGATGATAGACCAATAGATATGAAGCATACAATCATAAACAATACAAGTGATATAAGAACACTAGTAGAGAATCACAATGCCAGATCTGACCTTTATTTAGATAGTAAGTAGCCCCCGTATACAAGAGAACTACAGATATGGGAGAAAGCCCCAATAATAACAAAATGGGATGCTAGTTGGTAAAATAAGAAGAACAGTACGATATGAATGCCTTCCAAAGGTTGTATGAGAAGAGATCCAAGCCTCCAAAGGCCACCAACAAGTAGATCTTATTGAAGGTAGAAGAACCTGATCAATGCACTGTCAAAACCTCTCCAACTGGATGAGTTACGCCCTACTCTAGATGTTGCCAAAACCTCAAGTTTCGGCCTACCCTCTCTTGACCTACAAATCCTCCAAGATTTGCTCAGAATGTAGAATGGGATGCTATAAACCTCTGGAATCAATCTCAAGCTGATATGAGCAATGTTGCTTCTCCAAATGGACAAACCTTAAACATGATTGTGCACTCCCTGGTTTGATAAAGTCAAGAGGGTATGTTTTCCCCTCTAGGAACCTCCAAATTCCACCAAAATCTGTCAGATCATAGATCGGGCCACTGCTACCATGATACTGAAGTCTCAAACCAATCTATGACGATTTGAGCCTCCAAACACCAAAAATACCTTTCTGCAGAACGTCCTCTTCCTCTTTAATGCGTGCCAAGCTCACAGAAATAAACTACAAGGATAAACTCCTCTGGAATAGACCAGAAATGATTCCAGAGACCCTCCTAAGAGAACCCAGGTTCTATTTTTCCCAAATGACTCTTTCTTCCTCCAAATCGAACTAAAACCTCCAAGATGGTGCACCCCCTAGCTGGAAACCCCCCTAGGTTTCGTCCTGACCTGGTGACTGCCTGTAGAACCAACCTGCAACACTATAGAATGGTGTGGGAGGATTATTTAACCTCTGAGACCAAGCCTGGATCAAGGAAGGTGGTATATTTCACCACTGAGTCGATCTCTAGGGGTTTAGACTCAAAACCCTCAAAATTGATTGTGCTCAAGAGCTCCAATGCAAAAATGATAATAATCCAGAATGAATAAGGAGTGTGCCCTGCCCTTTGCTTTATAGCTCCAATCTATTCCTCCATTGAGTTAGTCTTACCCTTAGGGTTAAGTCTTAACCTAACTCATCCTTTTTATTTCTTCGTTGAGTTACCTTTTTTCCACAAAGTCAACTTAACTTTAGAATATTACGATTCCTGGTTGACTTTGTCCCCAATATACCTGAGACTATAGTCTAGTGGGGAAATCTAGACCAGTGAGTCTCTCCAAACTTGTTCATCAAGAGGTGGGGGACATTATAGATGATGCCTATTGCATGGCCATGCAAATTGAGGAGAATATCTCTTTGTCCAAAAGAAAACACATCTTATCTCTAGGAACCAAAGTTGATGACCCCAAAGGTACCCCAGATACCCTTAGTCTAGAGAGATTACTTTCCCTTGACATCTTTGAAAGAAGGGAATAAGTCATCAACCAATAGAAGGTTGAGGATAGCGATCCTAATGATACAACTATGAGATCATCTTGGTAATTTTCTATGATTTTCTGAATAAGATCCCTAAAGTCAAAGTCCATTTCTCTCTGAAAGGTGTCATAGGCATTAATAAGGCCAAAAGGCATTCTCAAGTACATAAATGTAAATGTCGTTTTAAGTTGGTCTTCTCTTTTGAGTAAGACTTGGTTGTATCTAGAAAATCCATCCAGCATGGACATCATCCTTGCCCTAGTAACCCTATGTAGCAAATGTTCAATATTTGGGAGAGGGTAGTTGTCTTTCAAGGATAGTTGGTTAAGGTTTCAGAAATCTACACACAAGAAGATATCACCACTTTTCTTTCAGAAAACTACCAAATTTGACATCCATGACGAATATCTAATGGGATATATGATACCAGCATCGACCATCTTTTGGAGTTCCTTTTGTATCCGGTTTGCCAACTTTGGGTTGATATGTCTTAACTTTTGTTGGAAAGGTTTGGCTCCTTCTTTCAAAGGTATAGCATGTTGGATAACATCACCACTATAAGCCTTTAGTTCATCATAATTCCAAGAAAATGTATCTTTGAATTCTCTTATAAGTTCTAGTATCTCTATCCTTTCCTTTTCAGTAGTCCCTTTCCTTATTTTGACCATTCTTGGATCCATCTGTGCCGATGTTGAACTCTAGGCCTTCATCTATTTGTTTGTTGGGTTTCTTTCCTTTGAAAAAATCATGTCTGTCAAAGAGGTGTTCTAAAGGGACACATCCTTTTGGAAAAGTGTTATTTTGCAAGTTAACCACATCTAGGTTCATGGAATCATCCAGGAAGTTTACTTGTGAATCGGTGAATTCTCTACTATTTTCCATAAATATAATGATATGGTCATCATCTTCAAAGACTTTCCAATGTTCCAGGTTATCAGGGATCGATGGTCTAAACAAGACTTCCATTTTGCACAGGTTTTGGAGTGGACCATCACAAGGTTGTAAAGTGGAAGCGGAAACAACCAAGGCATCTGCTACATGGTTTTCTTCTCGGGGAACTTATTTGATTGACACCATTTCAAAATATTTTTCAATGGATATTGAAAAGTCATGGTACCTTTTTAATATATCATTCTTGGTAGAAAACTCTATCAACACTTGTGATACTATCAAGTCTGAGTCCCCTATAACTATTAGGTGTGTGACACCTTTGTCGATTGCCAAGTTGAGACCTAGGATAAAAGCATCGTATTCGAAAATGTTGAGCGTGCAATGATATTCAAGTCTATAGGAATAATAGAAGGTCTCCTTGGATGGGGTTGTCAAGACAATACCTACCCCTGAGCCAGAACTCGAATGAGCTCCATCAATTTCTAAAGTCCACATTCCTTCAGGTGTCTTGGTAGGTTTATCTTTTGAACTTGCCCCTTGGACGAACCAATTTTCAATCCCATTGTTAACACAAAGGAGATGATCATCAGATTCATCAAGGGTCTCAATAAGGCATCTTGTGATGGGTTCTTTGTGAAGGGTAAAGAATCCTCCTTCAGGGTGAGGTATGATAGCTTCAGACCCTTGGTTTTGGAAACTTATGGTCAAGTTTTCTATAAGGTCCTTATGGATTATGATCCCCCAATTGCTTAGATCATCTATTACCAACACATCAATAGTAAAAGGAACAACATGGAAAGCATGGAAAGCAACACTCGGGTCCTTAATAATGCCTCATGTAAATCCTCCTTGTGTATTTGGTTGTGATATGCTTAGACCTAGTTGGTGCATGACCCTTTCGATTATAATATTAATAGGAGTATCTGGGTCAAACACACAATTAGGGAGGAGGGAATTGTTGACTTGGAGGGTAATGTAAAAAGGTGCAGGGTCCCCATATTTCATTCCCATAGTCCCTACTTGGTAGACAAAAGGGGATTCTTCTTCAAAATTGTCATCCTCATAAATTTGTGGCAGGGAGTATTCAACATCCTCAACCTCAAGGTTTCTAAATATGTCTTGAGTGGGTTCCACATCCTATGGAGGTTCATTTTGTTGAGAAAATAAGGAATCATCTTTCATGTTTGAGAAACCTATGCTCCATTTTCTAGAGTAAGCATTATATTCTACCTCGGGGATCTCTGGGAGGTCATGCTTCGATTTTATCATGCTCTCATCATTTGGTTCCCAGATGCCATTATTGTTCAAGAGGTTAATATGATGGATGGAATTGTTGAACCTAAGGTTTTCTTCAATTTGGCATGCAACCTCTTGTTCTTCTTCCAGGCTTGCAGGTAATCGATCCTTGAGGGTGAACTGCAAAGTTCCTTCTAAGGAATTTAGGTAATGTTGGAGAATAGTGTTTTTTACGTGAAATTTGGGTTGAAGTTTTCTAATGAGGATATTGAACCTATCATTAAAATCCCTAATGTTTTCATTGGTTCATTTGCAAACTTTGAGGTATTGAGAGTAAAAGGAAGCTATACTTTCTTTTTTACACCATCTTTTCTTGAAATCTCATTGTAAATATTCAAGAGTTTTGATGCTCACATTAGGGAGGCCATTAATCCAGACCCTGGCACTCCTAGTGAGTGAGCTTGCAAAGAGCCTCATGAAGGTGTCAGGGTGTTCTTCTCCTGATTGGTGGAATTCATATCCCTCATAAAACTTGGTCCAATGTGAGTTTCCATAAGACCCTACTTCTCCCAAGAATCTAGGTATCTAGGAATGAGCCTTTTTGGGGAGATCATGTAATCCTCATTGGGTGTTAGCTAGTCCAAAGGGCCAAAAATTTCTTTGTGAGACCATTTAGGAGGGTCCACAGGGGAAATAGGAACCACAGGAGAAGAAAGTGTGTACTGACGTCCACTATGGGTCATCATTTGTGAAGTTGCCAGATGGTTTACTTGAAACTATCAAAGGGATGAGGGGATCACCCTCAGTGGAGTCACAATATAAGCTTTGAAAATTAAAGGCTTTTGAGGAAAGGCTTACTGAAATTGTCGTCTTTGAGGAGAATTGACTCAGTGATCTCTGGTAACGGTGCCAAAATGTTATCGCACAATTTGTACTTGTCCCAAAGCGAAAGGCTAAGGGAGGAAAATTGGTGTAACAGGAGGTTATCCTATCACTGTCACCTTAATAAGATACATCTTTCTACTTAGGGATGATATCCCAGGGGAGACGTCCTTGGTGACCTGGGGGTTTGAGAAGGCAAAGGTTAAAGTGTCAATAAAAGGTATCCCCTCTCACAAGTCACACTTATCAGAAAGTCCCAAAGTTTTAATCAATGAAGAAATGATGTGCTTAGATGTACCTGCCTAGAACAAAGCAACAAGAAAACAATATCTTTTGCAAGTATAATTTGATGTTGGTGCTTCATAAAACCTTAGACTTTTCAATAAAAGCAATAAGTTGATGCAAGATGAAGCAAACATAATTTTATAACAGAAATGTATACAAGATAATATCTTTGCAATAAATTCCTTAAAATAACGTCACAGTGACCAAAAATAATGACCCAATAATAGCAATGTACTAGCACTTGTCAGAAGCTAATTAGGAAGTGTAAAAATCAACTTTTGCAATTGCTTTTAAGTGCTTTTATTGTTGTAGTAAATGGTTGAATATTTCTTTTGTAACAACATAAAGAAGGTTAGTGAATTAGTTTACTCTAGGGTTAGGAAAGGTTAGTAGATAGCTTGAGGTAAAAAATTTAATGGTTGTTTTCATCAATCAATCAAATGCAAGGCCTAGATCAATGTCTTTATGGTTAATGGAGTCACTTTTAGCAACGGAAATCTTGAAGAAATCAAATGATAATGTGAGAGATAGAGACAAGAAGGTCAATGATTAAGGTGTTGGTAACCCAAGGCCTCAAACACTAAACCCAAGGAGGAAAATGGCCACTAGGAAGTAGGTAACCCTAGGCCCTAGTGGTTTTCCTCCTTCTTTAGCTCAAGGATGAAGTGATTGACGTCTTGATGAAGAAAATGATGTTAGGGTTATACAATGGTAGGGACTTGTTTCTGTCCTAATACACACTTGCAAATGTGAGCTAAGTCCAACTCACTTAGTGTGTCCTTGGAGGCACAATGCCTAGGTTCACAGCCCACGCTTTCACTTTGACTAGAACCTCTTCTGTCTAGGCTTACTCCTAGGGAAGCCAAGGGGGTAGACCCTAGTTACTAGATAAGATTTAGCATTTAAGTTCTAGGAGTTGATTTTAATTAGTTAAGGTTTGGGGGGGGTCTAACCTATGATGCTAAGGCAGCAATGCAAGATGCTCCTCACTATATTCCTAAAAAGGCCATTGATAAATTACCGAGTTTTCAGGGGAATAATGTTGTTAGTTCCCACTCTCACATCCTCAATTTTCAATAGTGTGTCTCGAAGTATTTTAGGGGTCATGATGAAATGGATGTGCAAATGACTTTGTTTGTATACTATTTGGAAGGAGATGTTGCCAAATGGTTTACAGATTTTTCTGCAAACAAGTTTAACACCCTTGAGTCAATATTGGATGAATTTAGGAAGAGATGGGGTGATCAGAAAGAACATAGATTTCAGCTTGTTTCTCTTACCACCAGCCATAAAAAAGAAAATAAAATTGTGGTAGAATTTAACACTAATTTCAATAGCTTGGTGAAAATCCTTCATAATGATATCAAGCCTTCTGATCCTGCAATCTTGATTTATTATATCAAGGCATTTGAGGGTGAAATGAGGTATGCCTCAAGGGAAATTAATAAGGTTGAAAAGCCCAATTAATAACCCGAGGATAAAAAAACCTCGGTGAAAGGAACTCTCCCAATGAACCCATCCCAAGGTAACTGACCTAAATATGACCCATGCAGACCTATTACATTATCGATCCATGCAGGGGTGCGGAAATTTCAATTACAAAAAGAAGTGTTGGGGCCAAAAATGCCCTGTAGAACCAAATAATCTTTGACAAACAAGCATCTGGTGATGCATCTCTTCATGGCACATGGAGTTGACCCCCTAGTTGGAGAGGCGGTCAACATCTTGCTCCACATGGGGACGTGTGTTCAATATTCTCAAATGGGACGGAGAGCATACGAGAATCCAGCACCTACAAAACATAGTGCTCACCAATAACCAACATGAGAATACATATATACATAATGAAATAAACAAATTCTATAAACAAAATATACATAAGGAAATAACTAAAGTCCAACATTATAACTACAAAATGAATATATGATACAAAAATAATTCTAAGTACATATCAACATAATGAATGAAATAATACAAAATTGAAATACAAGGAAAAGGGTTAGAGATACGTTACAGAGGGTGTCCCTTTTGGAAACCAAGTTTCCACCTGAAGAAACACTTCAAGGAGGGGTCCTCTCACAACTTTATCAACATTATCAACATTAACTTTATCGAACATTAACTTTATCATCCTTAGTAATTCCCATCAGATGAGATGATAAAGTTAATGTTGATAAATTAAGGTACATCATCCTTAGTAACATTAACATTAATGTTGACCCTAGTTTCTAGATGAGATTTAGCGTTTGAGTTCTAGGAGTTGTTTTTAATTGGTTAAAGGTTTTAGGGGAGTCTAACCTATGATGCTAAGGCAGCAATGGAAGTTGCAAGGTTTAGTATGTTAAGCAATCCCTTTCCCTAAGTCAACTAAGACTAGTGCCTAAAGGTTGGGCAAGGGGTCAACTAAAGTTAAGGGTGTTCAATTACAATAAATATTACAAAGATTATTAAGATACAATTGTCCACAACAAGATTAGATATAAGTACTTACAACCATGAATGAAAGAATAGTATAAAAACTATGAACAAAGATACAAGAAACAAGCTAACCATGTGTGCTTAATGTGCAGGAGATTAAAGATATTCAAGACAAGGACATCATCAACACATTAAGCCTAAGCATGCCCCGATAGCACTTACTCTATTGGACTGCTCCTCAATGGAAACATTTTAGAAGATTTTAGAAGTTAAAGCACAAGTATTCCACAATGATTATGATACTTAGTTGATTAACCACACAGTATTACTTGTATTAAGAGATTGAAAGATTAAGTTCACAAGTATTAAACCACAAGATATGTCGATTTAAACCAAGGTTATTAACTACTTAGTGATTAAGGGTTTTTAAGATTGAAAGGATTTTATTACCCTAACTAAGTTTTTCGCCAAAATCCTCCTCCCCCAATTGCCAAATAGTTGTTGGATGCTCAAGAAGTGAGGCAACGAGGCCTACCCTAATTTCACAGGTCAGCCCAAAGAATTGAGTTTTTACGGAAAGGACGCTCTGTGCCGCAAGGCCATCCCCGACCTAACACCTTTTGTTTCCCTCCTCAATCCTCGTTTTAGATGGTGAAGATGGTGGTTTAAGGTACCCTATTTATCCTATTAAGTATATGTATCAATTGGTTAGAATTTTAGGAGTATTAGAGAGTGTTTTGGTGACTTTTAGTTGCCTTTTATTGGTGATTTTATGCCAAAACCGAAACTTGTTGGAGCTTATTAGGTGTGTTGTTCAAGCATGAAGATAAAGCAATTAACATGTGTATATCAAGTAAAGGAAATCTGAAATAACGATTTAGTTTGTCACCACGATTGAACCATTAACATGAAGAAGCTTGTTATGAAAGAATACTAAAGCATAAGGGAAAGGACAACTTGCCAAAGAAAGAGGAGATTCAAGCTTGTTACCACTTATCTTATGTTTGTTTAAAGCATTAAGTGTAAAAAGGAGCTTGAAGAATTAGATGTGTGTCTACACTATCAACTTATCCAAAAATGATTAACTTTAGTGTGATGGAAAATGGCCTTAAAGATGTTGTGACAAGAAAAGAAAACCACTTACTCAACCATTGAAGCATTAGCCATTTAGTGTGTGTTGGACTAGTGCATGTAATCAAGATAGATCTTAAGATAGCTTATAACATGCAAGTAGATTTAATCAAGTTCATTATGCCCCAACGGCTTAAGCTAAGTATTAATGTATGTAGAGATCTAGATCTAGAGCATTTAAACCATTAAAGCATGAAATGATTAATAGCACATTACTTATCCTAGCCTTACGATTTTGGGTAATCCTCTCCCAAGGTGTAGGCACTTATTAAATTTAGAATTAACTTGGAAAGAAAGAGGGAGAAGCAAGCAAGAGAGGCAAGCAAGCAACAACCACAAGAAGCTCACTAACCCCACGTCCTAGCTTAGAAGATGCTTGAAAAATGGAAAGAGAGGTTGAGATTTGTTACCCACTTGAAGAGAAGGGTCTTGGAGTGTTGTGTGGATATTTTAGGGCAACGTAACCCCCTCAACCTGCAAAAACCAGCAAGGTATGCTTGCTGGAAATGCTACACACAACCAACAATGTGAAGAAAAAATTATGTTTTTAGGGCAGAAATTTTTCTCCTTAAAAACCTTCAATAAAATATGATTAAATTGATCAATCTACTATGTTGGGCTGGCTGAAATATATATGGAAAGGACAACAAGAAAGAATGAGAAAAGAAGATGAGAAAATAAGGAGTTTTAGTGTGCTTTAAGGGAGGACTCTTCCTTGAGGCATTCCCAATAAAACCCTTGAAGCCAAACCTGCAAAACTTGACAAGATAATATGCATACAAAAGATAATATGGCTGAATATGCTAATAAGATGAAATACTTGCACCCTATCTAGCAACCCACATATATAGATCTACAAGTATACTCGTTGTTAGATCTACCCAAGTAAAACACTTTACCCAAGAATCTAATCTATGCATCCATCATACCAAATTCACAATATTACCTCATGTGTAAGCAAGAACAAAAATACTTGTTGCTCTTCCAATATCCTCCAAAGTTTCTCCTTTATTACTCAAGAATGGATCTTGGAGAAATACTTGCTCCAAAACCCTCAAGAGCCAAAAGAGTGAATGCAAGAATGGAAAGGAGAGAGAGAGAGAGATGAGATGGAAATCAAGTAGCATAACCTTAGCTCAATATATGGTAAATAAATGAGGGTGAGAGGGGTTCTATTTATACTTGGATAGGCAAACCCACCCCTCTTGGATCAATGCCAAGTGTCCACCACCAAGCACAAGCTAGAATCCCAAGGGAGGGGCGCACCATCTAGGGTTTGAGACATGGATTAATGAGGTGGATGAGTTGTGAGGCATTGGAATGAATCAAAGAGGGAAGTGGGAGTCTAGGAAAGGTGTGCAAATAGATAGAACAAGTCTCCCATTAATTTTTTTATTATTTTTTCACTTTTTGGAGACTTTCTAGAAGGGAGGCACACCACTTTAGGAAAAATGGCGTTTTTGCTTAATGGCTAGGTGAGGGGGTGATGTGAGGGTTGTAAAAGGTTAGGAAAGGTTAGGAAAAATATCTCTCACACTTTTCCATCATTACTTCCACTCCCTAGCTCAAAATTACAAAAATTACACTTTTGACTTTATCAAGATCTAGCAATTAAAATTGTTGTTTTTGACTGACCGACACTCCCAGTGGACAAACACCTAGCAAAAGTTGTCCAACTGAGCTGAAACTTGGTCCAAGGGTGTATGGGGTTTCATTCCATTTATTTTGAGCACAAATACCCATATCAAAAATCCAAGGACCTAGTTTTTACAATTTTTGCTGAAAAATAATTAAACCTCCAAACTTAGGGAAATTTAATTAAAAATTAATTAATTAAAAAAAACTAATCTAGACTCGACGAAATTCCGCGATACCTTATAAGATGTCATGCATGGTCATTTAAATCATTTCCTAACAATAGTTACCAAAGGATAAGCCCATTAGAATGCCCTTCACCACTTTGGAGGAATTATTGTAGGTGTGAGGGAAAAACTCAAGGGAAATTAATAAGGCTAAAAAGCCCAATTAATAACCCGAGGATAAAAAACCCTCGGTGAAAGGAACTCTCCCAATGAACCCATCGTAAGGTAAATTACCTAAATATTACCCATTTATACCTATTTCATTATCGACCCACGTCGGGGTGCGGAAATTCCAGTTACAAAAAGAATTGTTGGGGCCAAAAATGCCCTATAGAACCAAATAATCTTCAACAAACGAGCATCTGGTGATGCATATCTTCATGGAACATGGAGTTGACCCCCTAGTTGGAGAGGCAGTCAACATGCCCTTATCACAATGCTTCAATAAATTAGGGTTTCTAGCACAATCTAGTAGGTGAAAAGTTGTTAAGGCAAGGGCAATAACATGTGCTTTGACCTCCTAGGGTTTTAAGCTAGCAATTTCATAATCTTGGAAGAAATGCAAAGTAAATGTACCATAACCATTCAAAGTAAAGAAGAATTGCATAAATTCACTTATATTCACCAAGAATAATCTAGCAATAGGCCTAGTTGAAGACTTTCCACCAAGAAAAATGCCAAAACACCAAAATTAGCCTTCTCCAAGAGTTGTGCACCACTTAAATTTCAGAAAAAGACCCTTAAGGGAGACGAATTTCATACCTCACTTAGTGAGTCAGAGATCATCACAAAATGCAAGGGAAAAAAACTTATTTATACAGTTACAATGACCTTCAATTACAAAATTAGGTCAAAAAGGCTGACATGGCCAGTTTACATGAAATATCCAGTTTTTTTACATAAAATTGACAAATTAAACCCTAAATCAAGAAAAATACTTGACGTCATGCCCTTCTAGGGTGGTGTTGGGCCTCCTAGCTGAAACATGGCCTCCATGAGCAAAACGTTAGGCCTCCCAAGGCCTATGGATCATGCCACATGTGCCACTTGGCACACAACTACCTACATCATGTCCATCCAACACTAGGTGACGTCAAGGGTCACAGAGGTGACGTCATGGGCCTTATAAGGCCAACATCATAGTGGGAGGGAAAGACTCCCCTGGGTCAAGGCCTGTCAAGCTGTCTCTAGTGGAACGTCCTCCTCTCTCTCCAGTGCAAGCCTCTGGTATATGTTTGCCCCTGGCTGGGGTCTCAGCATCCATCTGGTAGGATTTTATCCCTATGGAGGTCCGAACTAATCATCTCCCCATGTGTACCTGTCCGTTGGGTGTGGCCCTCCAACAAAAACAAGTACGCCCTCCATGGGCTCATAAGTCACAGGGATCATATCAATGTTAATCAAATATAATCATCAAGTTACCCAAACATGTGCATAAAACCACTCTTTTCCCAAACAAGTGCTCAAAGATGTTATGCTATTCTACAAGCCAGGTTTGGAGAGGACCTCAGGATGTCCTATTGAGATAATTCTCCTTAAGTGTGGGGTGTCCTTGGGTGAATACCAATCTAGGTCATGTAAGTGCATGAGATGGTAAGGGTATGTTTGGGAAAGGGGTGCAGTGATGACAGGGAAATGTAGGGCTTGTCTGTGGGTGCCTCTGAAGAGGGTGAGCTACACCTTGTTCTAGGTGCAAATTTTTCCTAACCCATTCAATGCCTTTTTTTCTCTTTGTCTTATTTCTTTTTCTTTCAAGAGAATAGATGGGGGACACTTCCCTGGGTTGGTGACCAGTGGTGACAGTGTTACCCACAAGAATTTCATGGAGATGAGTGTTGGTCACTATAATTGCTTAATTAATTTTAAACAACCAAGTGAAACATAAATTATCAACCCAGGGAAGTCTTTTGTTTCAAAGGTAACCATGCACTATATATGCTCAATTCCAAAAGCACTTAGTGTTGTAGTAAAGAAATCTATACTGATAATACTTGCTTAATGAATTGAAGCTCTGAATTAAATCACAGAAAAGTAACCTCCCTATTGCAATCTTTAAAGTTCAATCTAAGAATCCTGGATTACAGTAATACTTGCAATGGGAAAGACAATTATTCTGTAGTCATAGAACAGGACCCTTACTCTCAAACAGAGACTTCAGCATTAACACTCTTTTCATGAAATCAATAATGAAGAAAACAATTAACTCTATCTAACAGAAGACAAAGCACTTAGTTCCTTTCTGTTTAAGCAGGAGCCTTGAGCCTTA
>WSFP011448934.1:0-19951 GCA_009831015.1 Picea engelmannii
AGCCTCCTTTATTTATACAAGTTTGGCACGTGTGAATTGTCTCTTTACTGGCAGGGCCGACTTCTCAAACTGGGTGGGTAAACCCACCTTTATTATATTTCTGGGCCTCTTTAATATCTGCTGGGGCCGACTTCTTATTCTGTTTATTACAATTGTCTTTTGACCAATCCGCAAAAGGGGATTTGGTCCTATTACAATAACCAACATGATCAATCCACAATGGGGATTGATCCTATGAATAATATATCAATAATAATAAGAATACTCTTTGTAGTTACATTATTTCAACACCGAGAGACTACATGACCAACAATATCTTTTTGCGCAAATGGAGACCCTTCTCACCACCACAGAGGTCGTGGTTTTTCAAATGGCATCCACCACACCAGCTAGCTTCTGAGAGGCAATGGGCCTTGCTCCACGAGGTACAAGTCAGGTATTATGGTGAGTGTCATTTCAATATTTGAGGCATTTGAGTATGTTGTATCTTAGACTACTTTAGATATCATGACATATGCTTGGACATTATGCCTTTTGCCCTGCTTCACCTTGGTGGTTGACATTGTGCCCTAGTAAGTGGTTTTCCTTGGGGATGGGTTTGCTACTAGGAACTCCCTTGAAAATCCATTGTACCGTTCCTGACCATACTTACCACTTTCCATCACTATCTCCTCCCATTTCCTTATCTCTTGGGATTTTAGGGTGTATTGACCCAAGAAGGGGTTGTCCCTCATTCTATGGGAAGAAGGGGCTGAAGGCCCAGAGGGATTGTTGTTGGGTAAAGATAAAAGCCTATGTATAAACCTTCTAGATGCTTCGCTCATGGATTCCACAAGAAAGCAATGAAACACTTATCTGTAAGAAAAGGGGACCCATAAGAATAATGATTAAAAATGCTTAAAGGGTTAGTTGGAGGATAGGAGGTCTCATCACGAGCCGTCCTATCATGATCATGGATATTTAGTGGTATGACATTACCATCATCTGGTCACCAAGCCAGGGTAATGTCTCTCTGTTGCATGGTTGAGAAAAAGAGGGTCTCTTCACGAGCCAACCTTCTTATTTCCACTACGTGTTTGTGAGTGACACTGTCATTATCTGGACACCACGCCAGGACAATGGCCTTCAGCTTGTTCCTAAATTTTGAAAGAAACAAAGAATGACAAAACAATGTGCTTGGAAAAATTGCATTGCAAACGAAGGTGCCACACACCCTCTACAAAGGCACCCATGAATGAGACACTACAACCCCTTGTATGTCATGAACCCCATGCCCATTGAGTCTTGACCCTTAACCATTTCATCCAATTTACATGGCTTAGAGAAGGATCTCTTGGAAACACTCTTTGACCTAGGGCAAGATCTACCCAAAAAGACACCTCATCAACCCACCCATATCCAAGCTTGGCAAGTCGCATAATGTCTTTGAGCACTTAATTATTTGACATGGTAATCTTTGATGCACATGCTTAGGTGGATCATTTATTGACTTGATTTACTTATCATGATATTTTGACTTGCAATCCTTGGAGGGCGTGCATATTTATCTTTGTAGGACCTAGTTGGTGGACAGTTTTGGAGGAACACGCCTAACTTGGGCTTCCATGGGGATTGAAGCCCACAGGTGGATGCCAAGGGCCCGCACGTCGAATGAGAGAGATGAAACTTCGAAGGCCTAGAAGATGACTTGGACGACATAACCTAGCCCCTACATGCCAAACGTTTTGCCTAGGAGAGGCAAAACGTCACCCTTGGAGGCATGACGTCATCTAGGGGGGCTGGGGTTTGGTGGTGAGGTTGATATGCATTGGCACAAGGACGTTTTGAGGAGTTTGAGGCTTTGACCATGAAGGAAGCGACTTGGATGCTTGACATGTGGCTTTGGGAAGCCTTCCTACACTCCTCCAACACCAATGACTTGCTCCTAGTGCTAAAATATCTCCTAAAGGGGTGACATCACTTTAAATTGGGGTTTCTCTGTGTAAAAGTAAATTTTAAGTGAATTGTTTAATATTATTTTGTAAAAGGGGAAAGATTAGGGTTGTTGACCCCTAGTCTTACCCAAATATTATGTGGACAAACTATTTTGCAGACATTTTGTATAAATAGAGATCATAAGATCTCATTTGATAACATAACTCTCCCATTGTCAGAAGTACATGGCTGAAATTTTCGCTACTCTTGGTGATTTTGGTGTTTCTCTCTTGTGGAATGTCTTATGGTGATTGGATGAGGAGGAGTGATGCTCACCCCCTAAAGGCTTGCTCTCTTGAATCTTGGATGAATGATTGCATGGTAACTAGGGTTTGTTCTCTCATTTTCTTGGATTAGGTAAGGAAAAATCTGCATATGCTATTATTTTCTTGCTTGTTTTGGTTATTGTTGGTGGAAACCCTAGGGAGGAGTATTCTAGATACACCCTCCATCATTGCTTCATATCTTTGTTAAAGGTTTTATGTCTTTCTTTTTTGCAAGGGTTGCTAGGAGGAATACAAGTGTGTATACTCTCCTAGATTTATGCTAAGTTTGGTTGGCATACCCTAGGGAGTAAGAGGGTTTACACCCCTAGGGTTGTTGTTGATCTAGCTTGTGCTTTAAAGACTCCATCATCCAAATTTAAGGCACTAATCTGAAGTATTCTAGCATTGGAGAAACAAAATATTGCATTGGGAAACATGATTTTTTGTTGTACCAACTTTTTGCAACTTGGGTTGTGTTCCTTGTGCTTAGAGTACTTCTTAGCCACTAGGGCGTCCCCATCAAAGGGGTAGTTCTTGCTGCTGTTACAAATTTGCATCTTCAGCCATTATGGCTGCAGAAACCCTAATCTAATTGCTTGAATAACTCTTTAATCAACCGCTGGAAATTGCCCAAACTTTGCACACTTACACTTTTTGGTCTAACACACCTTTTAGCAAAGTTTGGAGGAGTTTTAGTGGCTGATTTTGTTGCTGTAATAAGTTGATTGTTACAGCCATAAGACTGATATATATTGCTGCATAAAGTATTTACAACAACCTTATCTTTTATGCTAGTATCTTGGTCTTTGAATCTTGAGTTTTACTAGTGTTTAACTAGTCTATCTCTTGCATCTTTCACTTGATTTTTAGCACTTGTTTAGCAGCTTATTGTGCCTTTTTATTACTGATATATATTGTTACTAACAACTGCTATTAGGGACAACAAGCCTAACTTGCTTGTCCAATTGGTTATATTGCATCATATGCTTGTTTTCCTTGTGTCTCGGGCAGGAACTTCACTATTTGCAGGTCATTCAACACTTTTGGCAACCCTTGAACCTTCCCAAGACTCTTTCCCAAGCTCTTCATACCATTTAGAATTGACCTCTAGGGACATCCATTTATACTTACCATTTTCCATCTCATTTCCCCCTAGGGTCACCGAGATTCCCCCCTTGAGGTGATTACCTCATCTCTAAAGTGACGGGGACACCTGCCTAAGATGACAGTGGGTAGGTGCCCTCTTAGTTGTCACCAATTGGTTGTTGGGTCGGGCTTTGCCCAACCTACAACTTGTGCGATAACACCACCAACTACCACAATTTTGTACTCCAATATATATATATATATAATGGAATACAATGTACAACATGTACAATTCAACAATCTCTGTTTTGGTATTTTCCTTCTTCTTTTTTGTGCGTGAATATTTGGATTGCTGACTAACTGTGCTCACATCAGTTGGTATTAGAGCCTACAATTAGGGATTTTGAAGTTCTACAATTCTAGCTTCATTAGGGTTTCTCCCTACCTAGAATTTTCCTTTAACTCTCATTTAAAAGCTGCTCAAGTGATCCACAACATGTTGACACCCTCTCCTTATGTTTTCAACTTGCAGGCATGCATGTAACACCTTGTTGCTTGAGTTTCTCTGTCCGTTTTGCTGCATTTTTGTGCACTTTGTTTTGCAAATTTTCACAATTGTGGCACTTCTTTGTGACCTATGGAATCGCAGGTTCATCTACCATACTACTGCAGTTTTTTGGACTTAAATCCTATTATGAATTGTATTTGTAGTAACCACGAGTTCAAGTTGCAGAATTATTGAGACATGTGATTTTTTTTACCAGAGGGGTCCTTACTACAATTCCTTTCAGCTATACTGTAGTTTCCAACATCAGATCTACAATTTCCAGCACCAGATCAACACAATTTTTGTCTCTGTACTGTGTCATGGCTCCTCGAGGTCCCAAAGACTTGCAAAGCTCCCATAAATTCATTATTGTTAAGCTCTTGGTCGAATAAATGTAAGAAGCAGGTATTGATCGAACAACTTGTACAAAGACATCAATAAAAGGAGCTTCAAACTAAGATGATGCAGGACATGATGATCATGTACCAACAGCTGATGAACACACAATATTAGACCCTGTTATCGCACAAGTTGTAGGTTGGGAAAAGCTCGACCCAATCACCAAATGGTGACAACTTAGAGAACACCTACCCACTGTCACCTTAGGCAGGTATTCTCGTCACTTTAGAGATGAAAGAATCACTTCAAGGGGGGAATCTTGGTGACCCTGGGGGAAACGAGATGGAAAGTGAAGAGATGAAGGAGAGCCCCCCTATAGGTCAAGATCACTGTTGAATATATCGCCGAAATATTGGATATGTCGGATATGTCACCGACATTTTCCTCTGACCGAAACTTTCCCCCGAAAATTTCGCGACATATCCAAAACTTTGAAAGTGTCGCGACACTTTCATTGTGTCCCGACATTTTGCCAATGTGTCCCGACATTTTACAATATGTCGGCCTGCTGAGGTTTTTTGATTTATGTAACAATTCTTGATTGAGTAGAGATTCATAAACATGATTTACACAACCTTGGTTGATGATATTTATTCTGATACAGTCTTTCTTACAAGAAAACTCGCCAATTCCCAGAAGTAAGGCACTAAGAGTTGTAAGAGTTTATTGTTTTTTGATGGGATTAATGCAAACCTTGCATCTTTTTCTTTAAAAAAGTCAATTTAAGATTCATCATGTATAGTAGGATTCAWATTATTTTAGTAATTAATTTGTATCATATTTGATTGATTATATGAAGGATAAATTTGTCTGATCGCATGTTTCTAGCAATGCCATAGGTTAGTGAAATCGTTGAAGTAGATTCAAGAGAGTTAGGTGATACACATGTTAAATGTGTTGTGGAGGGTAGGTTTCATGAATCTACCATTTATGTGCAAGAAGCAGACATGGAGCTTGTTGGTTTCCATATTATCTCTCATCTCAATGTGGCTACAAAGGTATAGTAGATATTTTATTTAAAATACCAACATGTAGATACTTAAGGTTAAGATTGAAATAACTTTGATGCAATTTGAACATTTGATCTTCACATAACAAGTTGGATAACAAGTTGAACATTTGATCTTCACATAGCTAAGTTGAATCCATGGAACACAAATGTAGCCAACCTAAGCCTAGGTCAAYAGGGGCAGTTWTTTTAAACCAACTCTCACTATAAAACTAGCTTAAAAATCCCATGAGCAACTTATGATGAGACAAASCTTATTTATTGGTTGTATTTTCATATTTATATAGCAAAGTGTTTATWTGATGTTGTTGTTGCTTTACAAGTTTAAAAAATTGAAAAAAATGAGTGTTTTTGTATTTTTTTGAGGTCTTGYGACATTTTCYRACATATTCCAACATTTTCTGCCGATGTCGCCAAGAAGTTACATTCCGGACCCTCGCCGACACTTTCCCCGACACGACATATACAACATTGGTCAAGATAGAGAGTGMAGAAAGGCTTGAGAAAGAGTCTTRGTGGTAGCCAAAGGTTGCCAAGAGGTTAGGGTACTTGTAAAGAGTGATRTACYTGCCCGAGACAGAAGAACAAAGCCAAGTATATGCGTACAATGTTAGGTGGACAGGAAAGTTAAGCTTGCTGTCCCTAATTGMAACAATAAACAATGATGTATATCAACAACAAAATGATAATGACAGCTGCAAAATAAAGTTGCTCAAAGCTTCATGAAAAGTGCAAGGGACAAGCTAGCAAATTGACTAGTTTAGCTCAAGAAGATAGCATAAAACTTTAGCAACAATGTAAGGTTGTTGTAAACAAGTTCTGCAGAAATAATTATCAGCCTTATGGCTGTAACAAACAAGTTATTACAGCAAAGAAATCAACTGTCAAAACATGCCAACAATCCACCCAAAAATTGCACTAGACTTAGTAGATTAATGTGGCAAATTTTGAGCAATTTTCAACGGTTGAGTAGTGAGTTATAAATGAAAATGTATTATGGTTTTTGTAGCCCTAATGGTTATAGATGAAATGTTATAACAACAACAAGAAATACTTAGCAATTTGAGACGCCCTAGTGGCTCAACCAAGCATATAAAGCATATAATTAAATTCAAGTTTGACCATCTCAAGAGAATGCGTTTTCACGTTTACTGAGGCAAGTATTTTATATCTCCAATGAAAGAATCAGATTAGTGCATTTAATATTCGGGTGAATGGAGTCTTTAAACACAAGTTGGATCAACAAGATCCCTAGGGGTGTAAATACTCTTAATCCTTAGGGTATGCTAATCAAACTAGGGTAAAATCTAGGAGGGTATACACACTCGTATTCCTCCTAGCAACCCTTACAAAATGACTTGTAAACTTAACAAATTAAATGAAGCTTAGTGGAGGGTGTATCCAACATACTCCACCTAGGGTTTCAACCAACAATAACCAAGAAAGAGCAAGAAATAGCTAACAATGTAGATTTTTCCTTACCAATTCCAAGAAAGAGAGAGAGATCAAACCCTAGTTCACCAAGTAAATTACCATCCAATAGCAAGAAAGCAAGCATCCAAGAGGTGCGCACCACCTTAGCTCATCCAATCACCAAGAGATAACACCAAAAAACATTTGCACAAGAGATAGACACCAAGAATCGTCAAGTATAGCGAAAATTTCAGCCAAGTAGCTCTCACAATGGGAGACTTATGTTATGAATTGAGATTCAAATGATCTCTATTTATACAAAATGTCTTAAACATAGTTTGTACACAAAACTTAGGGTAATCACAAAATAAGGGGACAACAACCCTTATTTTTCCCCTTTACAAAAATAATATTATTTAATTTTTACTTTTGCACATGAAAGAAAACCCTAAAACACGACGTCACCCTCTAAGGGTGACGTTTTGTCCCTTTAAGCAAGTTGTTGGAGTGGAAGGTTGAGGTCATTGGGGCTCATAAAGCCTCCCTCTCACGCGCTATGGCCTCCTCCCACCAAATCATGTCAAGTGTCAAGTAGCAACTCCATCACCACCAAACCCTAGCCCCTCTATGACATCAAGTCTCAAGAAAGTGACGTTTTGCCTCCTTAAAGCAGAACTTTTGGGTGGTAGGGGCTAGGTTAGATCCTCCAAAGGCATGTCATCGTGATCTGGCATGTGGGGCCTTGGCATCCAATATGTGGGCTTGAAGCCCTATGGAAGCCCAAGCTAGGCTTGTTCCTCCAAAACTGTCCACCAACTGGGTCCTCCAAAGACAAATGGATACACCCTCCAAGGATCTCAATTCAAAGCATCATGACGAGTAAATCAATCAATAAAAGAGCCATTCAAGCAAGTACATCCAAACCACCTCATCAAAATAAATTAATGCTCAAAGACCCTATGCAATTTACCAAGTTTGAGTATATGAGGGTTGAAAAAACGACCTATTGGGTGAATCGTCCCTCAAGTTTAGGGGTGTTTTCCGAGGGGACCTCCTTCTAAGTCATGTGGATGAGGTGTCATGGATGAGGGGAAGACTTTTGGGCATGGGGTTCATGACATACAAGGGGTTGTAGTGTCTCACTTATGGGTGCCTTTGTAGAGGGTATACTGCACCTTCGTTTTTAATGCATCCTTTTTCCAAGCCCATTCATTGCCATTAATTAATTAATAGTCCAAAACCTTGGGTACTCCCTATTGGTGAATCGATTAGCTTGGGGGGTAGTATGACAAGGCCACTTGAAGCTAGAGGTACACAAAGTGCCATATGCAAGGAAAGAAAGGGACATCGCACGAGTGTACACACCTCAACAAGTGGGGACATTTATATAATGTTAATTTGCTTTTGCAGGTCCTTGAGTTTTTAGGACAAGATTTTCGTTGCTCTCAAGACCTCTTTGGGCAAGCATCTGGAAGGTTCATAATCATGCTTTTATCTTTAGCCAACCACAAGCCTTTGGGCCTTTAGCCCCTTCTTCCCATGATGTGAGGGACAACCCCTTCTTGGGTCAGTACACCTGAAAACCCAAAAGGTGAGGAGATGAGGGGATGAAGTGTGGAAAGTGGCAAGTATGGTCGGGAATGGCACGATGACTCGTCAAAAGGACCTACTAGTAGCATACCTATCCCTAAGGGTGACCCACTTACTTGGGCGCAATGTCAACGACTAAAGTGAAACATGGCAAAGAGCATAATGTCCAAATATTGAAATGACACTCACCATAATACCTGAGTTGTACCTCATGGAGCAAGACCCAATGTCTTTCAGAGGCCAGTTGATGTGGTGGATACCGTCATGATCAACTTGGAGCTGTGGTGGTGAGGTGGGTCTCCATCTGTGCAAGTGGACACTACTGGTCAAGTTGTCTCTCAGTACTCCATGTCTGCAACCTGAGCGCCTCGAGACATCATCTCCTTAGTTATCCCACAAAATGGGGGATAACATCTAGCTCCTACTTGTGGACATGTGCTTGCCGTAGAGTGCATGAGAACCACAACATCTCCTGGTAGACCTCTGCCTACATTGAAACAAAACACTGTAAAATCTAGGGTGGTTCTATCACCCTTCATCCATATACATCAAATCCAAAAATGAAACTAATTTAAAAAATAAAATTTTAGCATTTTAATTTTTTTTTCTAAACTAAGCATGAAATGAATATGGAAGTAGAGAAAAGTGGAATATGAAATGCATCTAAACTAACATGAGAAATCAAGATGCAAATGCAAGGAAAGCAAGATGACCTACCTACTTACCTGGGGGGCCCTGGGCCCTAAAGATTAGGTCTTGAAATGTCAAGTGAAGTCATCCAACCAGTGCAACCAACTGATCATCTTATCAAAGCATCTCCCCCTGTGCTAATTATGTAATACAACAAAGATAAGTCAAGCACATAATAATCCTGAGTATAAATACACATAATCAATCATGAAATAAAACTCATGGAGATGGGTGGGAGGGAGGAAATCCCGCTCGAAAGAGAAACCATCAGCCTGATCGTCTTGCTTGAAAGTGTAGCCACAAGCCTGATCAATCCATCTTTGAAGAGGGCTTCCATTTGTAAAGGACGACTCGTCTTCATCTTCACTTAGAAAATCACTGCTCCCTAAAGGCTGAGAAAGGATAAGAGATCCCAAGAAAACCTGTTGATATCCCAAACAAGGGGAAATGGGGTAAGGCACAACTTCATGTCTAGAGAAAAACTCCTCCCTCAGATTTAGGAAACGTTGCTTCTTTATTTGCAAATCCCCACCAAAAGTCTCAATATGAAAGTACTTTCGTTTGGTAGTGTGGACCTTGGAGTGCCCTGGGCTGGCCATGACTTGGTGTCTATCAAAATCTGAGCACAATGGCTGAAAATCCTCACAGAACAAATTTGCATCCTCAAAAGGGTACATATCAAGGGATGATCGAAGATCATCCTGAGTATGCTGCGACAAGTCATCCTCGAAGGGGCAGAACAAATCTGTAACCATATCATCACTAGGATGCCAAACATCTGAATCATACATGTGTGAAGACTAGTCCTCTGACAATGACAACTCAAACCCCTTTTCTTGAGAGCTACCCTCAATGTTGTAAATGGGGTCTTTATAAAAAATGAAACGACCAAAATCCCATCTACATCTCCCAACCTGTATTTTCATGATATTTTCTTGCAATTCTAAGCATTAATACTTGTTGTTGTTACAAAAGATTGCTACAGCCATCTAACTGCAGCAAATTTTCTGCAAAATTGACATTTAATGCTAGCTAGATACTGCAGAAAATGCTTGTGACAATTGATTATCACTTTGCCTAGTTAAAGCTACCTTTTCATTATCTTTTCAAGCAATTTTGAGGCATATTTCTTGCAGCTGTTATAAAATACTTATTGTTGTTGTAAACTTTCATATTGCTGCACTTTTATATCAGCCAGCTTATATTTCAAAGGTTCATTGTAAGCACTAACATCATTTTGTACTTGAAAGCTGCCATATTTTTGCTTTGTTGTCTTGTTCTGGGCAAGTACACTTCAATTTTACTTTTGCTTCATCTCTTAAAGACATAACAAACCTTTTGACTTGAGTGACTAGTGAGAGGGGGGTATTCTTGCATTCTTGTCTTAATTTCATCAGCCCTTTACGTTACTAGGGATGTCTCCCTTGGGGTAATCTCGACATACTCCAAAACGGAAAGGGGTTTCCTATTAAGGTGCCAGTGATGGGTCACCCCCTTGTTACGCCAATCTTGCCTCACTTGCCTTGGGCTTTGGGCAAGTACAGATTGTGCAATAACAGTATCCAAACAAATGCCCGATGAAACAGTTGATTCATGTCCCTAAGTTCAATGGTGATCCATCCTTAGCTGTTGCACATGTCGCCGAGTTCGCTGAATTCAACATACACTGCAACATAGAACAGGAAGATGTGATTATATGGTTGTTTCTCTTATCTCTTGAAGAAAGGCAAAGAGATTGGATCATATATTATTGTAGCCCTTATGGTGTAAGTGCCTTTATGGGGTAATGGAGTCAATAACAACAACAACACAACTTGGAGAAAATAACATGTTAATGTTTATGCCATTATTATAGTTCTTTGCATTTCAATAGATAAGAGCAACATAAGAACAAGATCACTGAGAAATACACATTCACAAGAGACACAACATTTATCTTGGGAAACCCTCTAGGGGAAGAAAACCCAACAAAAACTTCCTTATCATAAATTGCCAATACAATGTTCAAGAGATAACTCAAACCAATACAGATAGTCCTCTCCAAAAGATGCGCCACTCTTCTCCCTCTCTCCAATTGGTAAATTGCAACTTGCCTCTTAAGAATGAGCAAGTGAGGCGCTAGCCTCTCTATATATACAAGACTGGCACGTGTGAAGGGTCTTCACTGGCAGGGCCGACCTCTCACTCTGGGTGGGTAAACCCACCTTTAATTCATTTCCGGGTCTCAATAATAACTGTTGGGGCCGACTTCTTATTCTGCCTATTACAATTGTCCGTTGACCAATCCGCAAAAGGGGATTTGGTCCTAATACAATTATTGACATGATTAATCCACAATGGGGATTAATCCTATGACTAAAATAACAATAAGAATAAGAATACTCTTTGCAGTTACATTATTTCAACACTCCCCCTTAACAAGAAGGGTATTCTTCAACAGCATCAGGCGAGAGAGGTCTGCATCATCAGTGGCATCATGAGGACAGTATCGTCAATATCATCTTGGAACATTGGCTGGCAAATTTACGAGTCATCAGAAGTTTTCTTCATCAGCAACATCATCATTCTCGAAAGAATGCCATCATCATCTGCGTCAATATGTATCGGTAAAAATGATACCTCATCACAACACTAGGCTGGCACATCACAGTACTACATTGGCTTAATGTCACAGCTGATAAGCTGGTAGCTCAGTGTCAATTACATCTTGCTTTACGTCTAACAACGAGGTCAGAAGCTGGGAATCATTTTGCTTTACGTCTAACAACTAGGTCAGAAGCAAGGAACACATGATAATCTGTTCTGCACATAAACAACACCATTGTTGCTTCTGCCCATAAGCACATAGGAAGATCCTGATCGTGATCATGGTCTTTACGGCTTCCATAATTGTTCTGTTCTTCCTTTCAGCTACACCGTTTTGTTGGGGATTATAGGGAGTAGTGAGTTCCCTCTTGATCCCAACATCTTTGCATAAGTTTACGAACTCTTTTGAGGTATATTCTCCTCCATTATCTGACCTGAGTATCTTAATCTTTCTTTCAGAAAGATTCTCTATCAAGGCTTTGAATTCCTTGAATTTACTGAATACTTCATCTTTAGATTTCAGGAAATATATCTAGGTCTTACGAGAATAGTCATCAATAAATGATACATAGTATACATACCCGCTAATGGAAGATGATGGCATTGGGCCACACACGTCTGAATGAATGAGTTCCAATACTCCTGCTTTGCTATCCCTCTTTGGAAAAGGGTTCTTGATATTCTTCCCTTGCGCACATCCATTGCATATGCCTTCCTGATCACCCTTGAGTTCTGGTAAACCTGTGACTGCTTTGCATATGTATGGTAGCGCCTTGTAGTTGATGTGGGCTAATCTTCTATGCCAAAGTTCGCATGAGTTTTCGATGGCATGGGTCATGGCAGTTTCTGGGTGACCCTTCATCTTATATAAGCGATTCTCTTCATTTCCGATGACGATTGCTTCATTTAAGGTTTCTCCCTTAGCTCACATAAGAACTTCTCCATCTATGAAGGCAAATCTATAGCCTTTCTTGTCTAAAGCTGATATGGAAAGTAAGTTCTTCTTTAAGCCCGGTACATAGAGTATGTCCTTCATTGTTATTGAGTTTTCTGAATCTAGCTTGTAGTTTGATTCTCGTACTCCCTTGATGAGATATTGATAATCATCTCCAAGAGTCACTTTCTGAGAAAACTTTTTTTCTGAAATACAAGAGAGAGTATTTTTCTTACCCGTCATGTGTTTTGATGCATCGCTATCAATGAGCCATGTGTCCTTTCCAGGTGATACAGATCCTGAGAGGGCCGAGATCAAGACATGGTCCTTAATCATCTTCATAGGTGGTTCTTCATCTTCAACTATGTGGGCATGTTGTCTTTTGTGCTTCCTCTTGTATTCTTCTCTTCTGACTGGACAAGAATTCGCCTTGTGTCCCATCTTATCACAATGATAGCATTGTATATATGAGAGATCTCCTCCCTTGCGTTGTCCTTTCTTCTAAAAATTTCTTGGATGAGATTCTTGGTTGTTGAATTTGTTTGATGGTTGAGGTTCTCTACGAGTTTCCCTTTTGAAGTAGGGTTTCTTCCTTTCTCTTTTTGTATGAGTAGCTAGGGCTTGATCATCATCCCTTGCTAGTAGTGCTTCACAGTTGGCTACCCTTGTCTCTTCTTGGATGCATTCTTCCCATAGGCTCTCAAACTGCCGTTTCTCCTTTCTGGCACATATCGTCTGGATGAAAGCATCCCAAGGTCTTGTGAGACCATTTAGGGCTGTCATTACGAATTCGTCTTCATCGATGGTGTTTCCAATCGCTTTTAACTGTTCTTTAATTTCTGAGATTTGGGATAAATATTCTTGAATCATTTCTCCTTTCTGCATCTTGGTATTCTTCAATTGAGATCTTAGATTCATCTTTTGGTTGATGTTCTTTCCTTCATATAGTTTGGTTAGAGAGTCAAACATCTCCTTCAGAGTTTTCTTGGACGATACATATGGGATCAGGTGGTCTTTTATTGAATCTGCAATTATTCTTTGAGCCCTGATTGAGTCCTCCTGATGCTTTGCTTTCTCTACGGCATCTTCAGGTTCCTCCACTTCTTCTTTGATGAATTTTGCTAGGTCATTCTCTGCAAGGACCAGACCAATCCTATACTTCCAGGCACGGAAGTTGTCTATGCCTTCTAGTTTCTCAACAAGCTTTGTGCTTGCAGACATCTTGCACTTGAGGCTATGAAAAATGACCAAAAATGAAAATGCTTAAAATCAAATTTTGATCTTACCAGGAGATGCACTTGGCCGAGGCGAGTAGCTTGGTGTACTTGGATCTGAGAAAATCCAATTTTTACCCCTTCAAATCTGATCTGCGGATTTCTGGACTGGTGCTTCTGGTACTTCTGGTATTTCTGGTACTTTTGTGAAACTAGGGTTTCACTTTCCGGGTGATCCAGCCACTGAAAAGGTGCGCTCTAAGTGCCAAAATCTTCCTTGGGGGAGGGCACAACTTTCTAGGTGGTTTTAGGGCTGAAAAGATTCACTTTTGAAAAGCCCTAATTTGCAAGTACCGCAACAGTGACGTTTTTCTCTTGCGAAATATGCTTCCTTCAGGTTGGCTCTGATCCCATGTTAATGTTTATGCCATTATTATAGTTCTTTGCATTTCAATAGATAAGAGCAACATAAGAACAAGATCACTGAGAAATACACATTCACAAGAGACACAACATTTATCCTGGGAAACCCTCTAGGGGAAGAAAACCCAACAAAAACTTCCTTATCATAAATTGCCAATACAATGTTCAAGAGATAACTCAAACCTATACAGATAGTCCTCTCCAAAAGATGCGCCACTCTTCTCCCTCTCTCCAACTGGTAAATTGCAGCTTGCCTCTTAAGAATGAGCAAGTGAGTTGTGTGATCAAGTGAGGCGCTAGCCTCTCTATATATACAAGACTGGCACGTGTGAAGGGTCTTCACTGGTAGGGCCTACCTCTCACTCTGGGTGGGTAAATCCACCTTTAATTCATTTCTGGGTCTCAATAATAACTGCTGGGGCCGACTTTTTATTCTGCCTATTACAATTGTCCGTTGACCAATCCGCAAAAGGGGATTTGGTCCTAATACAATTACTGACATGATTAATCCACAATGGGGATTAATCCTATGAATAAAATAACAATAATAATAAGAATACTCTTTGCAGTTACATTATTTCAACATAACAATGATAATACTTGCTAAAGGAGAATAGGTGGGATGCAAGAGGTGTTGGCACTTCAAGGCCTCAAACATCCAAATCTTGAAGACAAATTCACTAGAGAGTAAACACTTTTAGTCCCTAGTGAACCTTCCTTCCTTAGACTATTGAAAATATATTATGCAATAAGCAATTAGAATGAAGCTACTAGAGTGCTAGCACTTTAGGGCTCTAGTAGTCACTTCTAAACAAGGTGTACTTGGGAAATTTAAACAAGTAGAAAAGCTAGAGAGAGAAAGAAGCACCTTATGTTTCTCTCCTAGGGTTTAAGCAAGCAATTTCATAATCTTTAATATGAAATGGGTAAAATTTACCACAAGAATTTATTACATGAACAAATTGCAGATTTTCTACTTCACCAAGAATAATCAAACCAAACGCTAGTTGAAGATCTTCCACCATGAAAAATAGCCAAGATACACCATAAAAAAGCCTCTCCAAGAAGATGCGCACTAGTTATTTTAGCCAACAACCCTTAGAGAGGGCGCAAATTTCAGTCCACACTTGTTGTGTGATGAGTTATGATGAAAAATGAGAGTACTTTATCTCTATTTATACAAAACTTTGACTGTTAATTAATTTTAGGTCAAATAAAAGGCCGACCTGGCCAATTTACATTAAAATCCAATTTTGACATAAATAAAATTAATTAACATCTAAACACATCTCCAAGGGTGACGTCATGCCCTTCTAGGGTGACGTTGAGTCCTTAAGGTTGAGCGTTGGGCTTAGGATGTAGAAAATTTGGCCTCCAAAGGTCCTAGATGATGCCCACACGTGCTACCCAGCTCACAACTGCCCCCAAAATGTAGACCCTCGTTTTGGATGATGTCCAGGGTCATGATGGTGACGTCCTTGGCTTTCAAAGGCCAACGTCCATGTGGAAGAGCAAGATCCCCCTGGGTATAGGTATGCGAGGGTGCCTACAAGGTGACATCCTTCTTCCTTCCTGGTGAAAATCTCTGATGTCTTCTTTCCTGTGGCTAGGGTTACAACATCCATTTGTGGGCTTTAAGCCCCCATGAAGGTCCGAGGTATGTTGAATTTTCACTATGCTAGGCTCAAGCATGAGGTTTATTTCATTTTAGCATTTACTTGAACCATTAAACAAATGCAACTACACCATACACAAGTGCTGCAATAACCAAGATCACAAGAAGAAGTACCATGCAAAAGAACACAAGAAATATCTTGGGAAACCTTTCTACGCAAGGGAAGAAAACCCAACAATCCTTTGCTATATTCTCAAGAGAAGATCCCCCAACCATAAAACCCTAATGCACACAAGAGGGTGCTTCTCCTACCTTGAAACTTGCGCCCAAGAGAGGTGCACACTTCAGCCCTAAAATGTACTTGCTGAAATTTCCAAATGACAAGTGACAAGTGTGAGAGTGTGTTTCCTCAATGGGTAAATCACCTCTATTTATACTAGACTGGACACAACAAAAGGTGTGTCTATTGGCACAACAGGGCCGACCTCAATAACTCAGAAAATAATTAATTATAACATTAAACATTTATTATCTTACACATATGGTGGGGCCGACTTGTACCCTTTACATCACAATTAGGGTTACAGACAAATCTTACACTTAGACAATATAGCAAGGGATCCACACGTCCACTAGTTCTGAACCACTAGGGACACGTCCACCTGTGCTCAGCCACATGGACGTCATACTCAACAGAATCCCCTGGAATACCACATCGTCTCAACTCTCTACACAGAGGAGGATGATACACCCATCACATGGGCACACCCAACCACTGGGGGATGACTCAACTCTTCAGAGGAGAACGATGCCCCAAACACTTGGGGGATGGCTCAACTCTCACATAGAGGAGAACAATGCCCCATCACGTGGTATGCCCAACTCTGGGCTCCCTCTCAGGTCGACTCAACTCAGACACAGAGGAGAACGTATCTTGGAGGATGTCTCACAAAGCTGCAATAATCAACACTCCCTCTCAACTAGGGAGGCATTCTCCACCAGGCAAGTCTCTCATAGAAGTACTCAAACTTCATCCTGGCAAGCGGTTTGGTGAAGATATCCACAATCTGCTCATGTGTAGGACTATACTGCATGTGTATTGCTTTCCTTTGCACCATGTCTCTGATATAATGATATTTTATCTCAATGTGTTTCGATTTATCATGAAACATAGGATTCTCAGAGAGCTTCACACAACTTTGGTTATCACAATGAATAATGGTAGAATCCATCTCATGATCAAATAAATCTGTCAGGAGCTTGCAAAGCCACACTACTTCGCGCACTGCCACACTCAATGCTATATACTCTGCTTTTGCGGTACTCAAAGCCACAGAGCTCTATTTCTCACTGCACTAGGAAATCATGGCAGACCCCAAGGTAAAACAACAACCATATGTGTTCTTCCGGTCCACTGCGCTCCTTGCCCATTCTGCATCGGCAAATCCCTGCAATCTTATGTGTACACTAGAGGCATATCTCAGGCCATATCCAACTGTGCCTCGTAGATATCTCAATACATGCTTCGCTACTATCCAGTGAGTCTGTCTTGGTTGACTCATGTACTGACTTAGTACATTCACTGCATAGCATATGTCGGGTATGGCATTAACTAGATACATCAATGATCTTATCAACTGTTGGTATAGATGTGGATCAATCTCGCCTGAATCAGTAGAAGCTTCATTCATTTTCTTCAAATCCATCACCATCGGTGTAGGCATGGATTTGCATTCTGTCATACCAAATTTCTTCAATATCTCCACTGTATATTTTCCTTCACTCAGGAAAATCTCATCAGTCCTTTGCCATAATTCTAGTCCCAAGAAGTAGTGCATCATACCTAGATCCTTCATCTCGAATTCAGAAGTCAATGCTCGCTTGCATTTAGCAATAAGTCTTTCTGAACCGGTGAGGAATAAATCATCCACATACAGGACCAAGATCAGACACTCGTCACCAACAATGTGATAATATAGGTTTGGATCAACAACACTCTTGGTGAAGCCCAAACTCATCTGGAATCCATCCACCTTCTCGTACCAAGCACGAGGTGCCTGCTTTAGTCCATACAAGGCTTTCTTCAACCTGCACACATGAGATTTATTGTCATGTATCACGAATCTCTCTGGTTGCTCGATGTAAACTTCTTCCTCAATCTCACCATTGAGAAAGGCTGTCTTTACATCCATCTGATGTAGTTTCCATTCGATAGATGCAACTAGTGCAATGACAGTATAGATGAAAGTGTATCTGGCTACAGGAGCAAATGTCTCCTCATAATCAATTCCCTCCACATGTGAGAATCCTCTGGCTACAAATCTTGCTTTGTATTTCTTGACACTTCCATTAACTGCATGCTTGATCTTATAGATCCACTTGGAAGTCACTACAGACTTCCCTTCTGGTCTTGGAACAATATCCCACACATCTTTCTTCAAGATGGACTGATACTCTTCTGCCATGGCATCTTTCCATACCTGTTGACTTGCTGCTTCTCCATGACAAGAAGGCTCAGTATTAATGATGTGGCTCATGGCTGAAAAATAGCTTGAAAATTTCTTTGGTTTCTTGCTCTCTCGGAATGTGCCTTGAGGAGTTGCATGTCCCTTTGCCTCCTGCAGAGTTTGTCGAGCCCAGGCATGCCTTTTATGGTCTACTGCAATGTCTCTGGGGACATCAATTGGAGCAACTTGATCAACTTGAACAATGGTTGTCTCCCTCTGAATTGGTGAAGGGGGAGAAGGTACTGTCTCGCTGTCAATCTCCATCTGAGATTTTCTGGATCTTCGAAAGGCTATCTTTTCCTCAAAGATGACATCTCTGCTCACCTCAATCTATCTCTGACCATGGATGTAGATCCTGTATGCCTTCGAAGATTCACTGTATCCCACAAATGTACCCTTTCTCCCTGAAGGGTCTAGCTTGGATATGTTCTCCTTGGGTACATGAAAATATTCTGGACACCCAAATATCCTGAAGTGTCCAACCTCGGGCTTCACTCCGGTGAAGGCTTCTCCGGGAGTCATGTTCTTCAAAATCTGGTGAGGACTCCAATTCTGAACATACACTGCTGCCATGGATGCTTCTACCCATAGAATCATAGGTAGACTCTGATCATGTATCATTGCTTTGGTTGCCTCCATGATAGTTCTATTCTTTCTCTCTGCAACCCCATTTTCATGATAGTTCTATTCTTTCTCTCTGCAACCCCATTTTCTTGAGGGTTATAAGGAGCTGTGTACTCCCTCTTGATCCCTGCTTCAATACATAAATCAATGAAATCCTTGGAGTTGTATTCTCCTCCATTATCTGATCTTAGTACCTTGATCTTCCTTCTGGTCAGGTTTTCAATCCGAGCTTTGAATTCTTGAAATCTTGCAAGGACTCCATCCTTGGTCTTCAAGAAATAAATCCATGACTTCCGAGAGTGATCATCTATGAAGAGTACATAGTACAAACATCCGTTCAAGGAGGCAACAGTCATTGGTCCACACACATCTGAATATATCAAGCCCAAGATTCCTTTGGATCTGCTGTCACTGCTCAAGAAGGACCACTTGATATTCTTGCCAAGAGCACAACCTCTGCAAACACCTTTATGCTAGACCTGTATCTCTGGAAGGCCTGTTACCATCTTCCCTAGAGCTGGAAGGGCTCTATAATGAATGTGAGCAAGTCTCCTATGCCATAACTCACTCAAGCTGAGAGTATCATGTAACGGGGCTTGGACTGGTCGAACAATCAACCTGTATAAGCTGTTTTCTCGAACACCAATTACTCGAGCATAATTCATAGGTGAGTCCTTGTGCCATGTAAGAACTTTTCCTTCAGAAAAAGTAACCTTGTAGCCTTTATCTTCTAAGGTAGAAATGGAGACAAGGTTCCTTTTCATCCAAGGTACATATAGTACCTCACTCGATTGAAGAGGTATTTCAGAATCTAGTTGGAATGTAGAAATTCCAACCCCTTTCACATTATGTCTGGAAACTCGAGGAGGGCCGTATGGTTCTGTAGAAGAGAGAGGACGACTTGCTTGAAGCTTGTTCAATGGCTTCTTCAAGACCTATGCTCTAAAACCATGTTGAATTTTCACTATGCTAGGCTCAAGCATGAGGTTTATTTCATTTTAGCATTTACTTGAACCATTAAACAAATGTAGTTACACCATACACAAGTGCTGCAATAACCAAGATCACAAGAAG
>WSFP011448940.1:0-19902 GCA_009831015.1 Picea engelmannii
ATCCAACAATATTAATTATTAAAATCATCATAAATATAACAAATTATATAAAAATTCGAATAATATTAATCATTAAATTATAAATTTAACAAAATTCTTATTAATATATTATAAATCTTTCATTAACTCTCCTCAAAATTCTTATTTTTTTTTACAGAAACGGTTATGGATTATATTAATGGGGTGGACTAGACACAGATTCGATTACAAAATGCCCTCGAATTTCTTCGGGCCTGTCTTTCTGAACCATTCTACTTCTATAGCTAAAGACTCGGGAGCTGAACTAGGTCCTGTACGCCTTCTAAAAGGACTGGAAGTTTAAATGTCGACACTCCAGTCACTGTTTCATCATAAGTCTCAGCACTGCTTCAACGTGTGTCTCAACACTGTTTCAACATTGTTACAATGGTGTTTCAACATTGTTACAGTAGTGTTTCAGCATATGTTCCAGCACTGTTTCATCTTCCACCACTGTGTTTCAGCATATGTTCCAGCACTGTGTTTCAACATCTGTTCCAACACTGTGTTTCAGCAAATGTTCCAGCCCTGTTCCAGCTGAAAGTTTCCTGGTAAAACATAGGGACAATCCTTAGTGAGCTAAAACAGAAATAACTTGTGAGCTTGGAAAACCCAACTATTTCAGTGACCCGGTTCGACTGCGGGTCATTACATCCTTTCTGACTTGAAGGTTTTTTTTTTTCCTTTTGGGTACGGTCTGCCATTCTTTGCTTTGATGAGATTGGCTTTCCTTCGGACTTGGAGGGCCTTCTTCATCAGTTAAGTCAGGGTCTTCTTCATCTTCTAAGTCGGCCCAGCTTGAGATCTGGTGTTCGGGCTGAGAGGTGCCTGGCAATCTGGTTGGATCAGTTTCTGCCTGGGCCTTCCCCATGGGCTTTTTAGGGGAAGGGGGCTCTTGCTCTTGAACCGAGGGGACTTTTTCCGTTTTCTATGGTACAATCTCTGAATCTTCCTCGCTAGAGGTATCATTAGCCGGTTCTATGCTTTGATGCTCAGGAAGAGATCCTACCCACCATGTGGGTTTGCGTTGGATCTTTGAGTTCTTCTTTTTCTCAGGGAGTTTCTGACATTTGCTGGCTAAGTGCCCCGTTTCAAGACAACTTCTGCACCTGAAATGAAGATTCTCATAGTCAAGCTTCTACGTCCAAGAATAATTGATCCCTTGAAGCGTGATTTGCACTGGGAACCCTTTACTGAAATCCATCTCTACACAGATCCGTGCATAGGTAGTGAAGCCACATTTAGTTTTCGGACTGCTACTATGAAACTTGCCAAGAGCATTTCCAATATGGCTAAGAGAGGAATCACCCCAAAAATGAATAGGTAGACCAGGGAGCCTTACCCACACGGGGGCCGTAGGGATGGAAGCTGAGGAGGGGTCGAAAGAAGGGGTCCAGAGCTGCATAGACAGACCCGACCTACCCCAGAACCAAGGCCCAGAACTGTAGATCAAATCTCTATGCTTAGCAGAGGCAAAAATCACTACGAAGAAACTTTTTACACACGGGCGAACATGAGCTTCGAAATCGAGGAGAGGAGTCCATTCTGAAGCAATCCAAGAATGCAGATCCGCCAGGCGAGGCCAGAAGCCATTAAACTTGCAAAACAGATCATTAGATCTAAAAAAACCTTCCCGATCCGCCGCTTCTTGAGGAACATGGATCACTGGATCTGGAGCTTCACGGACCACATGGGAAAATCCAGAAGAGCGGCCTTGGACTGCGTCTTTGAAGGAGGATGGAGAGGGTTTCAACGGCACAGCCGCGGACGTGCCTGTCGCTGCTGCTGGAGACGCCTGAACGGAGAAGGGAGGAGCTCCAGACGGGGAGCCGGAGGGGTCGCCCGAGTGTCTAGCGGAGGAGCGCCTGGAGGGAGAGCTCGGGTGAGGGCCGAGCTCTCGCGCAGAGGCGTGCGGAGCTACAGAGGAGGCCGCCGCCATCCAGCTCGTAAACCCTAGTCCCTTACGTTGCCTCAAAATTCTTATTAATACATTATAAATCTTTCATTAACTCTCCTTGCCGCATCATCCCTAACACTTTCTTTCCCCTCTGTACTTTATTAATTAGCCTCGTATTTTTAATTCAATGTCTCCATCCATGTTGTCATCTTGTACATTCTCTTAATTATATATTTATTCCTAGCAAAATTGTTGTCTTCCCTGAGTCTCTCATGTTGGGAACTCCCAGTCTCTCATGTTGGGAACTCCCAATTTTTTTCCTTAAGTTATTTTCCATACTTTTTGGTTTTCTAATCACCCTTCTCTTGTGCGTTTTTTTCTCCTTTTGAGTTATTTTCTCTATCTTTTGGTTTTCTATTCACCCTCGTGCGTTTTTCTTACCAGTGTCTTAGCCTATGGAACTCCAATTTTTTTTTTCATTTCCTTTTTTAGTTTTCTAATTACTTTTTTTTTTCATTTTCGCTTCTTTTCTTTGTTTTATTATGTAGACGGACCTTTTTTTTATAGGAAAGATGAGGAAATGATGGTTCATCTCTCCATTGTTTATTTACATTTGACTTACTAAATCTTGGCCATCCAATGATCGCATTGTTGTGCTGCACTTGTTACTTGATCTTGGCCACGGTCATGTGCCATTTTCATTTCACTTGTGAACTGTTCATGGAAATTTCTAATGGGTATTATTGATTCAACGACAAACCAACTCACCTTGGATGTTATATTGTGCATGTTGGGCACATTCATTTCACCCATGAATGTTGGGTGTTATTAGTTCATCCACAAAGGAGGGTTCAAGAGGGTTGGAAAGCAAAAACAAAATAAAAGGTTGTAGTGTTCTCCAAAGGAAAGAATTGATGGGAGCCATTCACTTTGACATTGACTTGCTCATTTGTAGGGTTATGCTATAACATTTGATGATTTGGCTATAAATCTTCCCTTATGTTGTCTAGCGGGTGAGGAAACCATGCTTCTCTTTCTCTTCATTCTTTGCCAATAAGTCTTTCTTGCAATGACACCTCCAAAGGTCCTTTCACTAAAGGATACCCACATGAATTTTGGTGGCTGATTTGGACAATTTCCTTTGCTTTGTTGAGCATCTCTTGGTCTAATGGAGATTTCTATAGGGATCCTCTCAATGACTCACATCCTCAATTGGTTAGTAAATCCATGCTTCTTATAATTTTATACATTTTAGATCTCCTGTCTAGTGGAATTGGGCATTTAGTTGGGGATTTTGATCTTGGGGGAAAAGTATTTTATTCAGATAGATCTCTAGATGAACATGATCAAAAGTTTTGGAGAAGGTTACTATCTTTGCCAGTAAATTTTGCATGTGCTTGCATATTCCTAGCTCCAAACTGATAGATAATGCTAGAGCATCCATGGAAGTCATTGCGTTAATATAATATTTAACAAAATATACCCTTTTTCACAAACTACAAGAAACCATCGATGAACCTATTACTTATTTCTTAAATGTCTCATGGGACAACTTGTCCAAGATGGAGAAGTGATGGTAAACCAATGATGGCAAATGCCTTGAAATAATTAAAATATTCCTCCAAAAATAATCTCAAATATGGGAATGCCACATTTGTAATTGAAATTTTAAGATGTGCATAATTTTATCTTCATTTTGTTTTTATTCAAGGATGTTTCTTAATGTGGTTGCAGTTCACAATCATCCATGTGTACAACATAATTTTTTCTATTTTACATAGACAATACAAGAGCCACATTGTGGCAATGTCCCTGTGCCTTTTTAGTATGGAATGATAAAATAGTAGGGAAGGTTGAGAGTGGTGTTGAGACATGCCCAACATAAAAGAAAAATCAACTCCACAAATTAGCTCCATGTTTTTAATTGCAATGAAATGACATAGATCAAAAGGAGCTTTCATGGCAATCGAGGCAAAACCTAGCCATACAGGGAGTGAGCTACTAATTCATCAATACAAATTTTATTGAATTATACTGTTTGATAGTGAGTTTTGTGAAATACTTAAAATCGAACATGTGCTAAAGGGCTTGATGGTAGACATTGATTTTTAGTTGCATCACATGACACTAGTTCTTTGCCAAATCAAGCAACAAGACTTAGCAATGTTAGCATAGGTTCTAATTATATTAGTCGCCATGCTTCTTCTTCATGTGTTTTATAGGACTTTGAAGCTAACTACACTTAGATAATCAAGGGCAAGAAGAGTTCAAAACATTGTATAGAGTTTGAGCCCTATAATCTCAAGTACACAATGAATAAACTCCATGGAAAGATGCACAAAGGGATCACAAATTAGATAAAACCAGGTCAATATAGATAGACTACTAGTTGTAAAAGAAGAAAAATATCTTCAATTGCCCTATTTGTGGTCATCTCATATATAAGAATTCCTTTGGCTAGTCTAAGATCAACAATTATGCTTGGTTTGTCGGCAACTACCTACCAAGCTTTCTTAATGCTTTTTGTTGGTCTACTTGATACTCATCAATTACCTACCATGTATGTTGGATTTTTTTAAATGATATATTTGAGTGCTAGCTAGCGCTCATAAGTTAGTTTATATGGAAACAATGTTCTATCCAACCATAGGTGCAAATGGTTTTTCATATAAATGGTATCTTTATGTGAACATTGAATCTCAATGCACTGACATGTCAATGTTGCAATTGTCACTAATTGATTGTCTCATTGGCATGCTTGTGAAATTAGGAAGCTGGTTAAAGAAGATGCTTATTGATGATGGCAATGTGACTTTAGTTACACTTTGTTGCTTGCGTTTAGATAAAATTCTATCTTCATGATAGCCAAAAATAAATGGCTATTCAAGTATATATTAATTGATAATCATGATTTTTTGAGGTAGATCCTTTGCATGTCTTTCAATTATTTCACTAGTAAGTGTTTTTTCTTCATCAATCATTTGAAAGTGAAGAAAATAATGGCATGGGATATATATCATATCACTAGTTGAAAATGCCTTTGAGGTTGTGTTGGTTACACATTTTATTGGACCAAAGTCTCATAAGAGCTTTTATGTTATAGCACATCTACAAGACATGTGTGCAATACATTTAAGGTTATGTATACATAGAGAGACAAATTCCCAAAGAGAGAGCGCTATTGTAATTGACAACATTACTTTCATAAGAGCTTTTATGTTATAGCACATGTACAAGACGCGTGTGCAATACATTTAAGGTTATGTATACATAGAGAGACAAATGCCCAAAGAGAGAGCGCTATTGTAATTTACAACATTACTTTCATAAGAACATGTGAGAATGAAATTAACATTGAATAAAACTAGAACTATCAAATTAGTCCTTTGTCATTTCCCTCTACTAAATCTCATTTTGATGGAGTTGTTTTATAGCTTGATGTATTATGTTATGCACATATTTTCGTTCCTTTCTCATTTTTATCTGTTTTTGGTTCTCTGTCTTTGCATCTTTATGTATTTTTCGTTGATATTCTATTTAGATTTTGATCTTTTACCATGTTAGTTTGTTTGCGTATATTGTTGATACATGTATTAATGAACATTAAGGCTAATTTTCTTAAATTATGATTTTTTTCTTTCATATTCATAGGTATTTATAACAATTTATATTGATGTCTTGTGACATAATTGACATTGTTTCATTTATACATGAGTCAACTTTATCTTGGCTTTGTTGATTGTACAACCTAACCCATGTAAACTTTACCTCAACTTAGTCACTAGACATTTTGAACTCACAGTTATTTGATTAACTCATTTTATTTGATACAACTTATCCACAAATGGTGGTGGTGGGGACTTGATTTGTTGTGACAATGATAAACATCAATTCAAGTATTTTTACAGCTAGTTATTTGTAGTTGAATTAAGTTTTTTATACTTTAGAGTTAATGAGTTGATTAACAACTTGCTTAAACATAACTCCATGATTATTAGGCACCTATGTTTTGAGCCCAACTTTGGGAAGTCTACACTAGCTGCTTATGAATTTTTGGTCGTAGTAGTCTAATTATTTATAATTTTTCCATAATAGTCCTAGTTACCCAAGGCACTCTTCAAATAACCATTCTCTAAAGGATCCAACCCATATGTTCCTTGAAGAGTGGGAAATCCCTACCCATGTGGGCATTGGGTCATTAAATCATGGCATAATATTAAAAATAATAACCTTTAGGTTTTCTGATAGTGGATTCCCTCTAAAACTTTGTCGTTGTTAGTATTTAACCATTATATGTATGCCTTATTAAATGAATACATATAAATACAAATGGCTTTCTTTAGCAATCCTAGAGGTAGAAAATCCTCTTGAGCTAGAACAAGGTAATGATGATTGTGGACACAACATTACCGACACAAAGCATACTATTAATGGACGAGGGCCTCACCCACGGATAGGGATAACCTTTCGCCCAGTTTAGGCATGATCCCCATCATTGTTTAAATAATGTTTGGTATATGATTAAATTGTGCAAACTAGTTGGCCTAGGACTTTGCTATATTTTGAGTCTTAAAGGCAATTTTTTACTTGATGTTTGACTATTTGGTTTTGTAGGTTGCAACTACTAGGTTATACTAACTTATGGTGACTATTTATGTTGTCGTTGTTTTTTTTGATAAATTTTGACCCTTCAGTGCAACTTACACATGATGTTTGATTATTTGGTTTTGTAGGTTTCAAGTATTACTAACTTGTGGTCGCTATGGCCATTCTTTTATTTTTTCTTGATGTATTATATGTATGCATTTTGATAATCTTAATAATTAAAATATTATTCTATTTAAAAAATAAAATTTATAGAAAAACCAAATAATTATTTCCTAACATGCCATGTATGTACCTATTTTTATAAGCATTTTGTTTATTAAAAAACATTTAAAAAAAAGAATGAAACAACTTTATAGTATAGGAATTGATTAGAATTGAAAAGAACAATACTACAAGAGATAGTGTCATATCAAAAAACACCAACATAATGATAAATTGTCCATCAAACATGGACACTGATAGAATAACTGAACATACTATATAAAAATCAAATTAAGATGTGCATTGAAGAAAATGTTTGAAGCATAATGATAAATTGTCCATCAAACATGGGCACTAATAGAATAACTGAACGTACTATATAAAAATCAAATTAAGATGTGCATTGAAGAAAATGTTTGAAAGATGCATGATAAATGGCTTTGATGTCATATCAAGGAATGGCAAAATTGTGTAGCCACAATGTGCAGAAGAATCCTAAATGTGTATAATGAACCTCGGTATTATTAATGTTCTATGTAGTAAATATGTTTATATATACGAATAGCATAATGAAAGCATTATGTTTGCCCATTAACCTTTGAATTTTTTGAACCATATCTACAAATAGAGGGAAACTTTAAACTATGCATTGTATGATTGTTCAACTATTTTTGCTCTTTGGATGTTCAACCATATCTACAAATTATGTGAAATTGAATCCTTGTCGCTTGGCTGTCTGCCTGAACTATTTTAACATGAAAAAATATACAATATCATATTCATGCTAAAAAAGGATAAATATGTTTTTTTCTCCATCTCCTGATTACTCAATTATTGCTTTGATATCTTGAGAGTTGTTGTTGTGCACTAAATTCAAAGAAAACAAAAGTCTTTTTGTTCGAGGATCCTTTCTTTGCACTACCTCTTAGGGCACTGACAATAATGCCATCATTAAGATGAAAAAAGGAAAGATGTATTTTGAGGTTGATGGGACTAGTGTGGTATAACCTCTTGAATGCTACCATGGACCTAGATACACAAATCTCACAAAAAATGCATTTGAGGGGTCAACAAGTTCTTGAACATATTTGCATTGGTTTTCATTGATGATATCCTAATCTATTCTATGAGTAGGGAAGAGCATGAAAAACACCTCAAGTTAGTGCTTCAAGTACATTTTGTGTTTGCATGCAATTTGCTAGTCTATTATAAAATAAAAAGATGTATCTAACAACACAACAATTATAACCTTCTTGGTATTAAAAAATCTTTGAATTTTGTAGGGCTAGATTTACCTTCCACTATGAGTAACCAATATCTAATATAAAATTTGTATCATTTATGCCTCTTTCCCTATGTGGAGGTTTTGGAGCAATTTTAGGAACTTGCATAACATAGACATATTACAATGTCAATAAACATAAGTTCAATAATTCTCATCTGATGCAAAAAATGATCTATGGATACATAGTTCAATATAGAAACCCAAAAAGAACGAAATATAAACATAGCAAAGTTTGAATACATTGTTAGCAAGCTATCAAAAAATGTTCTCCTAATACATATTTTAGTATAAGACCAATATGAAAAGTGAAATCCACAGTTGACAAAGCTTAAATCTACAATTACCAAGGTGTGATAAATATGATCTATTATTACATAGTTCAACACAAAACAAAATAAAAAGTGAAGTCTATTGTTGAGTAGACAACAAATGTGCACTTGTGAAATCTTGGGCAAACAATATATTTTTAGGTAGTTGAATAGGCTCTATTAAATTCACAAAATGTGGGAGCAATCATGAAAAAGGCCCAATTCTGTTCAAGAAAATTAGTGCTAGATTTGTTATATACCAATAGATTAATCATACAAATTTCACGTGTCTCGTTTTATTGCCACTAAGAAATGCAACAAATAAATAAAAGTTTTAAGGTGAGTTGTGCAATATGTCCTTACCAATTCAATGTTCACCATTTTCATTGATTTTTATTTGGACACAACCATCCTTCACCAAAAATGATAGCACAAAAAGATATTCTATAGATTGTGAGAATGATGAGGCCTCGAAAAGAAGCTTGTCTAAAACAACAAGCTTAGTCTACAATAATGTTTAATAGAGGCGTTCAACTTTCATTTCCATGGTATCATCTCTCATTATGTCACTAGTTATCAAGCATCGTTTATTCATTTAAGAGAATGAAGCCTCATAATTTCTAAACAAACTCTTAATGCTAAATAGATAACTAAACTTTCAAATATAGGGAGTGAAGATACTTATAAGAGACAAAGAGTTCTCCAAGACTAGATCCTTGCATTTGCAATGTGATTTTTCTTTTTTAGGGTTCACTTCAATTTCAAAAAAGATAATCCTATCAAAATTCAAATAAACAAGCTTAATTAGGCATTACAAGAAATTAAAACTATAGAGAAAAGTATCAGGTTTTTACTCTCTCTAGAGGGATTAAAGTATCATATAATGAACAACACCCACAATAGACATCACTAAATATTAGAGCAACCCTCTTTGCAATAACATCCCAATAAATATTTGTCATTTTGTTATGGGTTACACATTCTGCTTGTCTAGATCCAACCTTGGCAATGTTGATGTCAAATGTTATCAATATCCCCATCACAAACTCACCAAGACTTACTATCTGACAATCCATCTATAAGATATTTGAACACAAAAGATGTAAGTAGAGGAGTTTCTCTTCATATGAAATAATTTTCTCCTGAATATGCAAGATTTCGAAGAAAACAATCAAAGTGTTTACATTTTGTGATTAGCATATACTTGTAAAACAAAGAGAGACTTGAAAATGAAATTTTAGGGTACAAATTGCATGAAACCACAAAACCTATAGAAAGGAATGTTTGTGCTTCTAGGAAATGGGCATCGAGTAAAATAATTCTTTCCTAAAAAATAGACTTGTGAATGTGATGTGTAGTTTACTAAGAGAACAATGAAACAAGACTGAACATCGCTTTATAGAAAAATAAGGTTTTTCTTCCTTAGTGTTGATCACAATAGGGAGTATGGAAAAATGGACAATGAACCCTATATTGATCAATGATTAGGAAAAGCTTTGCAACAAAAACAATGAAATGTTTTCATAAGTTGTGTGTCCATGCTAGGTCACAACATTGGTCTACAAACATCTTTAGCTTCCATAGGATGGAGGATCTATGCACATAGAATGACAAGGGCTCTTAGTTATTAGAATCTAAGCCATATATTCACTTCAAATTATTATTTTATTTATGTAAAATAACAGGGTATAAAGCCTCCAACATGATAGATGTAACTCTTTATGTATATTGTATTCAAGAAAGAACAATTGTATATAGTTTTGTATTTTACTAATTATGCCTAACACTTGCTCCTGGATTTTTTTTAGCTACTAAAGACAAGTACTATAGTGATTACAATATTTGTCAAGGTATAAAAAATCCACTAGAAACATAAATATTGAAAACCACAAGCATTTTGGAAACATTAATTATTGTAGTAAGGATATAGTTGTTGCATCGATTATTGTAGTAAAGATCTAGTTGTTGCATCAATTATTGTAGTAAAGAGATAATTGGGATTGCATCAATTTAAATGTATGCATCCTCCCAAGAGTATCCAAATTTTCCCAATCAACAACACAACCTTCTCAAGCCTATCAAAACTAAAACAAAATCATTTCCAATGATTACCCTTTTGCACCAACCACATAACCATAAGCTAAGTTCAAAATTATTGCCACTTATTAACATTCATCGAGATGGCTAATGTACAATAATCATTGTTACATGTGAAAATTAGACATGTATGAAAACCCAACCATTGACATTTTCCCAATCACAATTATCCAAATCAAATGATATACAAATTGGCCATTGCCATGATCTCAACCCCCAAACATAAAAATGGAGACAAGATCATAACCAATTATTACAACCCAGTGGAATCATAGAACATCATCAACTCACAAGCATAACCAACTCGTTTTAAGAAACAAATATTAAGAATGGATTGAAAAGCATTCCATTGTCATATGAATCAAACATTCACTAAAACCAATTACTGAAGTAAAAACTTGTCAAGTGATCAATTGTTGTAGGAAACATGTAAAATATTACCAAACATCATGAAATAAGGAGCACGTTAGATCACAACACATCATACAATAAATAAAATGGGTTGGTACGACCTGCAACATGTCATCAAATAGAACTTTCATAGTCATAATCTTCCAACAAACTGCACCAACATAGTGAAATACATGCCAATCTTGTCCTAGTCAACTTCCATTATTACCATGAACATAAGTACTCTTTGAAAATAGACATTGGTGGCATCAATCCCCTCTATACCTTGAGYGGGAGACATAATATATCAACTTGAAGGGAAGTTCGTAACATTAGAAATCATCAAACATAGAACCTACACGAGCTTTTACTATGGGTGACCCTTTTTTACAATAGGTAAAAATTCCCACAAGGTCGAGAAATTAAACCTTTAAAATTATGGCACATTAATATCTCTAGGATTAACATCCAACCACTTCATATGGATGGATTTATTGCAACATTTCATGAACGCATAATTTTATGTGCAACCATTGACAAAGTCAACAACTGAGCCTCATAATTTTAGAATGGAACTAGAGGAAAATCATGGTTTTTAAAGAAAACAAGAATCATGAACAATCAAGAGATCGCATGGTGTTAGCGACATTTCTTGTCCTAGGCACAAGAGTATTCGGGTCTACAAGTTGTACGAGGAGCGCCCAAGCGCATCATGGAAAAATCTCGTTTCAAGCTTCCAGCCAGTAAGCGAGCGAAATTATATTGACGACGGTCCAGATCCTTTCATAAGAGCAGATCGATGGTCAGCGGGAAATCGCGGATAGTAGAGTTGCACCGAGATTAGCGCAAATAGATCGCGCCCATATTGTATGCAGGGAAGAATAACAGCCGTCCATCCGAGGGACGCGTGGCGCGAGATCCAGTCACGTCGGCTTTTCGGCAGTCGCGAGTTCAAGGGGTGAAGGTTTTATGTCGTTGTACATTTTGAAAACCCGAACCCTGAAGCGCCGATGGCGCCCAAAGTCGAGCCCACAATATCAAGGGGTAGTCTCAGCCGTCCATCTGAAGCGGACACCTGGCGCGCGATTAGGCTCCCCGCCTTTTCGCCCATCGCGGTTTCGAAGCGCAAGTAGCAGCTCCCTCATATCCCCCATGCGCGAAGTAACGAGAGCGTCCAGGACCTGGGGCCCACAGCAGCGTCGAGAGAGTTTAGGACCATCAGATTTGGAGGACGTGTGGCACCCAATTCAGCCGTCTCGGTGTTTCGCTCATCGCAACTATGATAAGAAAGGATTAACTCCTTCCTATTCGCAAACGCTGAAAGCCCCTATGGAAATAAAAGCAGGGTCACAGTCCATGGTCATTTGGGAAACAAAAGAGCTATGCAAAAGGGGCCAAAAGTGTTGAGTCCAGTCGCCAAAAGGATCATCGCGATTTCCAGATGCCAGCGGATACGATTTCTCTCCCGGTTTTCGCTTGGAGTAAATGAAGGCAAGAACGGATGGTTGAAACCTCCTTTCATTCATTGAATATGAGATATGGAGGGTTTGGCAAGCAGTCTGTTCGAAGGAGTTCTGTGTACTGATTATCCAAAGAAGCCATGCCGAAGTCCTCGATTAGACAGAGAAGTCTGCACATGCCATTTTGGCCTTTAATGTTTCAACTACCTCCCCTGCAAAGGCCATGCGAAGTTAAGGTAGCGTCTATCATAGGCGCACGATCATCCTAAGTCTACATGGGCAGACTGTCAGAAGACATGCAGACGCAATATTTTAATGCAGCGTCTCGTTTTTTCTGTTGTTGTTGTTTTGGAGTATATGTAGGTGTTTTCGCCATTTTTGTAAGCATCGATGGTTGAGCAAGGCTCCCGATGGTAAACTTTAATGAAGCACTGTTTTCCTGGTTATGTCTGGACTCTTGAGACTTCTTGTCTGATGAATGGCAATTTTTCTTTCGCGTCTTTGTTTACACTGTATTAGAATGGCTCGGAATTGGAGAATCCAGTCGAGTTGTAACTGTTATAGGATGATGTAGAGTTTGATCACTGTAACAGTTGCATTGTTTCTAATAGGTCCCTGTGATTTTCTTAGCACTGAACGACTTGGAATTGGAGAATCCAGTCAAGTCCCCCCTTTCAGTTTCTTGAAGCTCTGAACTAGAGGATCTCACATTCAGAGCTTTTCTTCTACAAATTACTGAAAGGCATGTTGCCTGAGGTAGTTTGTCCACTCCTCTCACCAAGTCTTCAACCTGCTCATTTTCAAATCAACCCACTGACTGAAGTTAGATCAAGACCTCCTTTGTTCCTCGCATGCCGGACCCAGTCCCTGAGTTTGAGTGATATCTTCCCGAGTCTCTACCCATTTGATCACCCATTAAAAACTACCGTGACATAAAAAATGATGGGCGTCGGGCTCTTCTCCTGTTGCAATCTAGGAGCGACTTTCGTCTCCAACATTTCTGGCGCCGTTGTCGGGGACGAAGTTGAAGATTTTCCCTGGGCAGACCGACATTGAGCCTCTGATTCTGAAGGTGCATCAGACATCAGAGCCCTTAAATATTGCTACTGTGCACCTAGCGACTCCACTGTGGCGACTCCATTGTTTCCACATCACTGTTTCAGTTGTGACTACTGTTAGCACACCTGAAAGTTGACCCTAAGGAGCTTTCTCGAGAAGGTTTCAGCAGCTGCTTTCTTAGCCTGAGAAGCTTCCCGGGGTAACGAAAACGTTAAGATCTAGCCTTTAAGGGTGAACAAGGACCATGCACATTTGAAGCTGTGCATCTTTCACCTGGTGAATCCATGATTCAAGGATCGATTGGTGACTCCACTGTTTTGATATGGAGAAAATTATGGCTCAAAGGTTTGCTTTCTGTGACTTTTCCTAGATAGTTGAGTTTCCTAATGCACTTCCTGATAGAGACCAATGGGAAGCTTTCCTCCCTGAATTTCATGCAACAAGTTGGGAGGAACCAGCTGAGCATTTACTGGACTTCCATGAGGCTATTCACCGACACAATATCACGCATGAGGATGTTCGGATGAAGCTCTTCAGGTATTCATTGAAGGAAGATGCTCTTGAGTGGTGTCGATATCTTCCTGCTGCAAGCATCCACTCTTTAACAGGTTTTCATACATCTTTCAATTCATTTTGTAAAGACTACTATCCAGTTGATTGTTTATTTGAAAATTGTTGTGAGGAGTTTTCTTCGCTTCATGAAGCCTCTGCTGGCCCTGAAGACCAGGTCCATGATGAAGCTTTTACTGTGGAGGAAAGCATTTTCTAGGAAAATATGGAGGTGTTGAATGATATTAATTGTGTTAGCCCTAGAATGGAAGCATCTGACATCATATCGGATGCCTATATTCCTTTAGATGTTCATAACGATCAACATGCCTCTTGTGGAAATTGTGAGTTTATAGAGAAAATGTGGTCCATGGTAGATGACTCACTTGGATATCGGGTTGAAGCAGATGTTCCTAGCATCTTTTCTCATGATGACGAAGACCCTCTCTTTTTAAAAGAGGGGTTAGTTGTGGAAGAGGATTCTTCTCTTTTCCCCCAGGGGGTTTCTCATGATATATTTTTACCTGGGATTAAAGAGAAAAGGATTATGTATGGGCAACCAGAAGCAGCAAGTCCCACTGTCCCTGAAACGTAAATTTTTGACGGGATCACTGTTCTAGAGGAGGGTCATATCAATGGAGGACAACCCCCTTTTGATGTATATTACAGTGATGATGAGCGACAATATTATCCTACATTTGATCACTATAAAGATACTGAAGAGCCAATCAACAAGCAGAACCACCCCATGGTCCCTATTTATGATGAATACGAATCTGACCCAGGGGAGAGCCAAGAAGAGGAAAAGGAACCAGAGGAACAACTGAGCACATATTTCATTCCAGAGCCAGTCAGCGAGCAGCTACCGCCTGAGATTAGTGAGCCTACGTCAGTTTTCCACTCACCTGTGCTTATCAAAAATATTCAACCACATGTGAGCAACTCTGTAGCAGAGGAGGCTGCCTGTCACCAATTTTTCGAAATTCGCCACTCATTCTATGATCCTGTCAGCGAGTACATGGAGTGGCATGTCCTTTATGCCTTGGAGCCGCCCTATTCCATATCAACTTCACCCTGTGAGGAGAAGTTGATGAGTGTAGCCATTCTGTTGTCACGGTTACACCATCTACTGGTGATCATCGATAGAAGGAAGGAGCTTCTATCCAGGAAGCTGCTTGAATGGCTATGGTGGAAGTTTTCTTTCACCTAGCCCATGTAAAATATTTTATTAGCATTAGGACTGTATATAAATAAGCTCCTTTGAACGTGTAGCTTTATTTTGTTGCTTTTATTTTTCGGCCTGTATTTTCAGCAACGGGATGTTTTGAGCATGACTCCATAGCCCAACAACAAGGCACTGAAGCTGCGGAATGAGTTCTTAGAGCATCATAGGGACGACTCTATCCCCCATGGAGCCTAATGTTAGCGACATTTCTTGTCCTAGGCACAAGAGTATTCGGGTTTGCAAGTTGTATGAGGAGCGCCCAAACGCAACATGGAAAAATCTCGTTTCAAGCTTCCAGCCAGTAAGCGAGCGAAATTATATTGACGACGGTCCAGATCCTTTCATAAGAGAAGATTGACGGTCAGCGGGAAATCGCGGATAGTAGATTTGTGCCGAGATTAGTGCAAATAGATCGCGCCCATATTGTATGCAGGGAAGAATAACAACCGTCCATCCGAGGGACGCGTGGCGCGAGATCCAGTCACGTCGGCTTTTCGACAGTCGCGAGTTCAAGGGGTGAAGGTTTTATGTCGTTGTACATTTCGAAAACCTGAACCCCGAAGCGTCGATGGCGCCCAAAGTCGGGCCCGCAGTATCAAGGCGCAGTCTCAGCCGTCCATCTGAAGCGGACACCTGGCGCACGATTAGGCTCCCCGCCTTTTCACCCATCGCGGTTTTGAAGCGCAAGTAACAGCTCCCTCATATCCCCGATGCGTGAAGTAACGAGAGCGTCCAGGACCTGGGGCCCACAACAGCGTTAGGAGAGTTTAGGACCATCAGATTTGGAGGACACGTGGCACCCAATTGAGCCGTCTCGGCGTTTCTCCCATCGCAACTATGATAAGCAAGGATCAACTCCTTCCTATTCGCGAACACCGAAAGCCCCTATGGAAATAAAAGCAGGGTCACAGTCCGTGGTCATTTGGGAAACAAAAGAGCTAAGAAAAATGGGCCAAAAGCGTTGAGTCCAGTCGCCGAAAGGATCATCCCGATTTTCAGATGCCAGCGGATACGATTTCGCTCCCGGTTTCCGCTTGGAGTAAATGAAGGCAAGAACGGATGGTTGAAACCTCCTTTCATTCATTGAATATGAGATATGGAGGGTCTGGCAAGCGGTTTGTTCGAAGGAGTTTTGTGTACTAATTATCCAAAGAAGCCATGCCAAAGTCCTCGATTAGACAGAGAAGTCTGCACACGCCATTTTGGCCTTTAATGTTTCGGCTACCTCCCCTGCAAAGGCCATGTGAAGTTAAGGTAGCGTCTGTCATAGGCGCACGATCATCCTGAGTCTGCATGGGCAGACTGTCAGAAGACATGCAGACGCAATATTTTAATGCAACGTCTCGTCTTTGCTGTTGTTGTTGTTTTGGAGTATATGTAGGCGTTTTCGCCATTTTTGTAAGCATCGATGGTTGAGCAAGGCTCCCGGTGGTAAACTTTAATGAAGCACTGTTTTCCTGGTTATGTCTAGACTCTTGAGACTTCTTGTCTGATGAATGTCAGTTTTTCTTTCGCGTCTTTGTTTACACTGTATTAGAATGGCTCAGAATTGGAGAATCCAGTCGAGTTGTAACTGTTATAGGATGATGTAGAGTTTGATCACTGTAACAATTGCATTGTTTCTAATCGGTCCCTGTGATTTTCTTAGCACTGAACGACTTGGAATTGGAGAATCCAGTCAAGTTCCCCCTTTCAGTTTCTCGAAGCTCTGAACCATAGGATCTTGCATTCAGAGCTTTTCTTCTACAAATTACTGAAAGGCCTGTTGCCTGAGGTAGTTTGTCCACTCCTCTCACCAAGTCTTCAACCTGCTCATTTTCAAATCAACCCACTGACTGAAGTTAGATCATGACCTCCTTTGTTCCTCACATGTCGGACCCAGTCCCTGAGTTTGAGTGATATCTTCCCAAGTCTCTACCCATTTTATCACCCATTAAAAACTACTGTGACATAAAAACTGATGGGCGTCGGGCTCTGCTCCTGCTGCAATCCAGGAGCGACTTCCGTCTCCAACACATGGATATGATATTTCAATGTGATCTTGTGTATAAATAAGTTGTATAGCTAAGAAAGGGGGCAACATTAGTACTTATCACAATTGATACATAATGACATAAGGGAATGAAACATGGGATAGAAAATAGAAGATGAGGGGAGAACCAATATGCAACATGTGATGAAACTTCTTGAAATCTTTATTAGAACTTGGATTGGGCATATTCCCCTTAATGTGTCATCGCCAACATATACAAAATTTCTCAACTAGACAATTACACTTGTGCAAAAATCAAGGATAGGCCGATTCAAATAAAATTATGTATTTAGTTCATGTGAGTACCAAATAAAGGTCAAATACAAATAGAAATATAAGAGAAAACAAACAAAGAATCTAAAATTCAATAAAATGCAAGTGAAAATATAAACTAAAGTAGAAAATAGCATTACCGAATCATAGAATGAAAAAGGCAAAAGCAAAGGAAACTTTCCTTATTTATTTTGTTTTTTTAAGGGTCCAAAGAGTTATAAGGCTTGAGATACACCCATTGATTGTATAAGAAAATAGTCTCTTCTAGGCATCTTTATGAAAGATCATGAACTATAAGGACACCATCTTGAAAGAAGTGAACATACATATTTGGATTATATTGACACCACCTAAAACAACTCTTCAAGAAATGAGTATCAATTTTCTCATACCAAGCCCTAGGTGCCTGATTAAGACCATACAAGGACTTGTGCAACTTGCATACCAAACTTGAAGTGTCAAAAGTGATGAAACCAGGTGGTTGTTGCATATAAACTTCTTCACAAATATTACAATTTAAGAATGCAGTCTTAACATCCATTTGGTGAATTTCACATTGAAAATATGTAGCAAGAGAAGAAATCCTTCTTATGGTGTTCATTTTGGCAACATGAGCAAAGGTTTCAATGTAATCAATACCTTCTTTCTATAGAAATCCTTTGGCTATCGATCAAACCTTATGCTTTTCAATCTATCCATCTACAATAAATTTTGTCTTATAGACCTATTTACATCCAACAAGATTCTTCCCAAGAGGAAGAGGAATTGAATCCAAAGCGTGATTCTTAATCAAAGAATCATATTTAGCAACCATTGATTTCTCCCATTCTAGATTTCCTTTAGCCTCTGCATAAGTGGAAGGATCATCTGTGTCTAACACCTTTTCCATAAGAGAAAATTATGATCTAGGCATGTGAGTGTCAGATGGAATAGTGACATTAGAACCTAAAGATTCAAGTGTTTTATGTGCCACAAATAGGAAGAGAGTTAGTAGTATGATGAACAACACTAGCATCTCCAACAGATTCAAGTGGATCACTAGAATCAACAATAGCAATAGAATCTAGTACTTCTACATCACTCGAATAAGTATTTACAAGCATGGGATCAATTGAAGACATAGGTAAATTCAAAGCAACACGAGGTTATGCAAAACCTAGTGGTGTAGATATTTCATGGAATTGTACATCTCTATGAATGATAACATCTTGAATAGATGAATCAAATAATATGTATGATCTATGATCTTCACTTTAACCAAGAAAGATGCATTTGTGAGATTTGGGCTCTAGATTCTTCCATTTTTTTGTCAAGAATATGAGCCCAACACTGACAATCAAATACCTTGAAATTTCTAATATATGGTCTTCTTCCACTCCACTTTTCTTTAGGAGTAACTTGCAAAATTGATTTACTAGGAACTATGTTCAAAATGTAATTTTCATAACAAATTGCTTCAACGCAAAATATTTTCTTGAGGCCTTTTCAATGCAACATACATCTAGCCATTTCAACAAAAGTTTTGTTTTTCCTTTCTATGACCCCATTCTATTGAGTGTATAAGGAACATTACTTTGATGTTTAATGCTAGGCTTTGGTAAATATGTTGAAAATGTTAGATACCTAATCCTGGGGATTATGGTGTATTGTAAATATTATCATTATTAATTTAGGAGAAATAGGAATATTCATAGGTGAATAGGAATAATCATTAGACCTCTTGGAATATGAAACCAAAGGTCATATCTTAATGTATTTATATGTGGCTCACATTAATTAAATTCATTCAAACCTAGATTTATTCAAGGCATGTCATTGGTACCAGAGCCTTGGTGTTTTTAGATAACTCCATGATCTTGCTTGCTCATTGTTGTTGGGAAATCTAAACCACACATGAGAGAGAATAAACAATTAAGAAGAAAGTAAACAATGACAATCACACATAGTACATAAAGATTTACCCTAGAAACCCTTAACCGTGAAAACTAGCATTCCTTGAGTGATTATCGCTCCTTCATTGTATTATTCAGTCATTGAATAAAGAGTTACATGACCAACCTTGGTCCACACCTGAGACATAATTTTCATCCTACTCTCTTGCTTTTACACAAGAGCAACTCCATCCATTTGGCTTACATCTTCATGATCATTTACAAACTCACGAGTCTTCTACCAGAGCACACTCTCACAATCGAGAGTTAGAGATCTTAACCTTAGACAATAATATATCATGCCATATTTATAGGAATCTACAACATGTAAAACCTTAATTTGTGGCGCCAAAAATAGTTACCGATCCATGAAGATAATTGGTTTTGATCTCATGAATCTTGGGATTCTGTTACAATCAACCTCCAATCAGCAACGAACCAGTCAAACTCTAGTCGAATATGAACTAGTCGACCTCTAGTCAGATACCCATCGACCATCTAGTCGACCTTCGACTTGAATTAACTTGACCATCGACTTTACTTAACCAGTTAGTCAATTGTTACCCATT
>ML871301.1:8719-19378 GCA_009831015.1 Picea engelmannii
AAACAACGATCCCAAATCATTCAAATTGGAAATCATTCTATATTTCTACATGAAAGATTCTCCCATAACCAACTCTAGAGTGGGAACTATCCTAAAATTAGGCTACTTGGTGGTGTTTAAGTAATCTAATTTCATACATGTGTATTCCACACTAGAATACAACCCTATTGGTTTTGTTTCTACGTAGTGGATCAACATGTATAGGGAGTTACATTTGGCGTTACCTATTTTTAAATGTGTTTTTTAAAACATTTTAACTAATTTCCTTTCAACATGCTTCTCCTCTTCTATTTTATACACATGATGCATTTGATCACATGCACATTGTATAAGGACCCACCATTCAACTTACCTACTTTAATTTACTACACCAAATTAGTGATATTTGGATTCACTATAAGTAGGTAGAACGAGAGGTCCCAAGTATGAATGATATCCTTCTAACTCTTGTATACCATCTTAGATTATCCCTCGCCATTTTTGGTGATATTAGGATTTTAGGAATGTGAGTTGTTCTCATAGTCTCCCTTAGATATGGTGAAACCAATGAGAAAGCAAGAAACAACTAATGATCAACATCTTTGTGAACATGAATAATGAAATACCCAAGCATGAGCTTCAATTCGACAATGTAATATTTGTTAAAACTAATTATCTACTTCCTTATGTTGTTAATACATAAAATAACATAATAAGATGGTGTATGGGGATTGTAATGTTTGATTTACAATTTCAGCAATTTCAAGTCCTCAAGTGAAGTATGCATATTTGAGCATTGTTTGTCTTGCAAAGAGGATGGAAGAAACAAGTAAATAATGATGCGAAAAACTAATACTTTAGTATAAATCTCCCAATCTTGTATATTTTCCACACACACGCTTATGGATAGAAATTTTATTGTAAAAACATAAACTCAAACTTGAAGAAACCCTCTTGAAGGATACAAGATTGGAAGCTCTTTTTCTCTTCACTATGGGAATGGAAACTAATATGGAAAGAAATGGCATATAACTTATAATCTTGGAGTTAGTTTCTCACATATCTCTCAATCCTTCAAAAAATCGGTGGGTTTACTCACATATCTCTCAATCACTTGGTTTGAATGCTTGGAAGATCGTTGCATTGGTTAAGAATATGTACAAGGATACCAAGTGAGTGATGTGATTCTAGAAATTTATCAAAGCAGGTAAAATCTTGCACTTAGGGGATCTACTAGAATTCATAACCAATGCCCTGCTCTATATAGGCATATCATTGGCTTGGGAGGCTAGAAAACCTTCCAAGTGAGAATGTTTTTCAAACATGTGAAAAGCTTGTCTCCAGGATCGAGAAAATATACCAGAATGATCAAGAAAATGTAGCCTACATTTCATGGTTATCAAAAAATAATTTTGAAGATGATACATTAAAAAAATCATGGCCAAGCATTAAATTCCTAGCTCATTTGGCTCTTCATTGATCATTATTAATGTCTTGGACTCCAACAATTTCACGATGATACACAATTTTCCGATGAGCCAGTGCTTTGCAAAATCAACCCCTTTGTGCAAAAATTGCATTGTTCCTTACTTAGGAAAACCCTAGTTCTTGATATCATTGAATAAAACAATTTTTGGGAAATGGAATCACAAGAGAGGGATTCTCTTAGTTGTAACCCGGTGTTAGAATTTCAACACAATCAACAGTTCATTTATCCGAGTCACAATTAGAGTTTTATGGCGAGTTGCAACTTGCTTCCTGATGTTAGATTAGAAAAAAATGCAATAACATACACCAAGAATATAACGAGTCTAATCTCCTATGTGAAGCATTAGATAAATTAGTAAATTAGAATGTAACAAATAAAAGATACAAGAGAGGTGATGGGTAAACTATATACCTTAATTTCCCTCAATTAAATTATCGACTGGGGTAAGTAAACTTTGAGTTGTAACACAGTATGTGTCAAGATAGAAAGGAAACTAATTGCTTATGAGGTTTCGAAAGTGAATTAACTAGGCAAGAGAATGGTTTACCCTAAGGATCAAAACTATATTTTCAATCTACAATTCTATCTTAAAACATTATTTAAAGGGCTATAAACAAGTTGAGATTTATTTGGACAGTAAACTTCATTTTAAATGTTCAGAGCAGTGTATGTCTATGAACAATGAACTCATTACTGTAAGTAAGAAGTCCTTGAACATAAGTAAGCTATCTTTCCTTAAAATAAATCCTTTGAAGTGAACTCTATTCTTAAAACATCTTTTCAAGATTAAATCAAGAACTCACAGTTACTTCTATTCTACAGAAAATAAACCACATCATTACACTAATATTATTGACTGAAAGTAAACAACATCATCTAATTCACACTACCCCACTGAAGAAGGAAAACAACATCATATATATGTGTCTACAATGGAAAATTATATCATGATGACATCTAAATATATTGGTTGTGTCTACGATGGTGAATTATATCATGATGGCATCTTAGCACTACTGATAATTCAAACAGAATCAATTCAATGTTAATTTCTACAGAGACATGCAGAGTATAAACAAGACAGTCTACTGGAATCTTTTCCATTAAGGAAATATGAGATACATGTGTATGTGATTGATCAAACCTATGAACAACTCTTAAAATCTGAAATTGAACTATTGTACTTGAACAAGAAATGCTTCAATGAAATTATGCTACTGTACTTTTAAACAAGGAGAATAATAATTATACAACCCTGCAGAGGTTAGTTTAATCTATTTTAATTACATATAAGATTCATGTTTACACCATAGTATAAGTAATTAAAGTGAATAAATATAGTGATATATACAATTAGAAAAGAGTGATTAACATAGTTGAGATGTACAAAGGAATTAACAGGAAAGAGGGATTAGAACAATTATAAGGAAATAAGATATACAAAGGAATTAATAGGAAATAAGTAGGAAATTAGAACAATTCCTACAAAAGAGAGGTTAGAAATATGAACATACAAGAAAATAAGACACACATACTACTGGTAGCCCCCCCGAGAAGTTGTGGTACTCCAACTCACTAATTGATCACAAACTCAACTTAATTCATAAACTTGCATTGAAATGAAGAACATAGCTAAAATTTACACAAAATTCTTAAATTTTTTTTCTTGGTCAGTCCCATCATGCTAACGAGCTGAAGTATATATAGAGTTTGAGAGGTCAACCACTGAAAGGGTCGACTCTCTCTCAAAATGAGAAAAACGTTTAGCTATGCTATTAATACACTATGAGTTCTTAAAATCGTATCTCGAATGTAGGAGCTAGTTTCAACTGTCTAAATTGAAATACAGTGGGATCCATAGTAGGAGGACGATAATGGGTAAGAAACCCATGTTCTAGTTTTTCCTGAAAATACCCATAGGTATGATAACGACAAAATATGATGTGCTCTGAGTTCTGTAATGAGGACCGGATGAAGGTCAGAATGAAGGTCTGGATGAAGGTCTAAATCGCTCCTTTTTCTTGATTCGCATCCTATATCGATCTGATAATAATAATCTGATAATAAGCTCAAAATATATAATCATTATGTTCAAAAACAGACTTATAGAAGGAACAAATTAGGCAAAACATGGAGTCAACATTTCTCCCACGCCTGAGGTTTTGCAGGTCTCTCTGCAAAGAAAAATGGATTGCCAAAACATAACTATACTCCTGAGTAGTGACATAATCTTGAGATAGGATATGGATTAAGCTTTAGGGTCTTCTTCCTCATGTACTGGAGACTTATTCTTAGGCCTCCTTTGATGCTTCAACTTCATTCTTAAATTTTGATTAGTAGTAGTCATATCATCAACCAAACGTTGTAGAGAATTCACCTTGGCTTGTAGGAAATCATTATCATGGTGTAAATGACGATCCAGTGTTTCATACTCTCTAAGACGTTGGGTCAACTAAGCATTTTCTTGTTGCAAATTTTCAACAGTTGGGGACTAATCATACTTTTCAATAAGAGAAGGCTTAGGATTATCAGTGGATGTGGAAGGCATGTCACATTTTGTAGAAGGTTTATGAATTTGAGGAGAAGGTGTGATAGTGGCATTTTGTGGAAGACTAAGAATGACATATTTAGATTTAGTTTCTTTGGMAGTCTTAGAACCTCATGTAGAGTCTTCTTTAAKATTCTTATGAGGGCACTTGTGATCAAAGGATAATTCAATAGGGTCTGAGGTAATTGGAGGATTTTTATTGAACTTTCCAATCATACTTCGAGTGCTCCTACSAGATGGTTGTCCTTTGAACATGTTAGCACCTCGCCTCTTTGTAGGAATTGGAGGAAAATCATGGTGAAAAGAGTCATGCAGCTTCTTCTATTTAGAGTCAATAGGAGTTGTAGATAACTGAGGATCAACAATAGGCTTCTTGGCTTTCTTAGTAGATGAGGGAATATTTTTAATTGGAGGGTTTGGAGTCTTAGGAGAATGAGGGTTAGATGGATTATCAGTCCCAAAATCAATTGACTTCTTGGTTGTTTTAACTATCAAATGGGGGTTCAAAAATTGGTAAAGGAAATCATCCCAGGTTCTATCTTGTTTTCTTAATTATGAGATAACCAGTAGTTTAATAAGGCTATGATGAAATAGGCTATGGTGAGGGTTGTTCACATTCTTGTGAACCTGGGAGGATATTTTCTCAGGACTCTTTGAAAAGAAAAATGGAAAATTCAAAGGTTTATCAAACTGAAAGTGAGCCAAGAGGAGAAAATGGCAGGATTTGAAGGTGGAATACTTACCCTCACAAGTGATTAATCTAGTGATGATGACCATAGGGTTAATAAATTCATATTTAATCCATCCCTTTGAATAACCTTTGGCCCTGGAAACATTTTTATATTCTGGTTTAAAAACTCGATTATAACTCTGTTGTGGAAGTTGGTGATGCTTGAACCATCTGTCTCCAAATCGTGGGAGTTTGGTGGAAACAACAATAGACTGGAAAAACTAGTGACCCAATGCAAGAAATACTGCCATCAAACCCGAGTGAAAACTGGAGGAAGACATCATTGTCGTGCCCCCGCAGACTGGCAAGGAATTGCCCTTATCCCACCCGAAGAAATATCTCTCTACAGGTTGCGAACTCAGGGATAGCTAACAATTTGGGATATGAGGAGAGTTTGTGGAGGTTCAACATCATGGCAAGGCAAACTAGAGAAAATGCAGAGTAAAAACAGAGGGGATGCAGAGTATTTTGTTTCCCTAAATCGGAAATGTGAGCAAGTGTTTTGAAATCGTGGGTTGCTTGGGATTAATGAGAGAAAAAGAACACCATCATTAATGATTATGCATGATGACTTTAAAATCATTATGGTGATGCTTGAAATGATTTGATCAATGTCTAAGTCAAAGACTTGGACATTATGATAAAAAAAAATTCATTCATAAGTAATTTGTATGTGTTAGATTATATTTAAAACATATGATCCCAATGTATATGTTAAACCATGTTGGATGAAAATTTATATGTTAAACTATGTTGGATCTAGTCGACATTTACCTGAAGTGTTGTAAACCACCCTTATAGGTTACAATATTTTTTATAGTACCTCATCCAACACTCCATCTGGTTTGAAAATGACATAGCAGTCAACAATAAGCTTGTAATTTCCAAATTCATTGGATTGTAAGGCTCCTGTCTGCCAAGGTGGATGAGAGGATGGAATGAAGTATTCATCCTAGTTGCCTTTGTCATGTAACTGCAACAAAGAATAAAATACCTTAATCAATCCTCCTTTTTATCAGAAACTGAAACTATGATGGAATAAACAAGCTCGTCATCATAAGATTATTCTAATAATATATAGTTAATTATCTAATGTGCAAGTATTAAAAATTGATGACATGACATCCTGTAATATTGTGTAGAAAGTAGTTTCATAATGTGTCTCTTTATGACATAAATTATATGGCCTTTTCACATAGACTTTCTAAATGAATGAACAACGTTTATCCCTTCCCCTACATATAAGCATTGTAACACTTCTCAATCAAACATATAGGAAACAAATCAATCCTTCCAATATCCTAAGATTTTTGGCTTCCGAGTGTATAGGTAAATTTCACATGCTAGCCTATCAAAATGGTTAAGAGAAAGGCCCCATCTGTAAGACAAAACATCTTACATATAGTTAGGAAGAATTAGACAAGAGGGACTTAAGATCATCTTCAGGTTAGCCACCAATGGCAAGTGAAAGGAGTTCATTTACTTTTACTTAACCATGCATACCCCCTTTCAGTCATACCCACAAGTAGTTCCATACATCAAGACAAGTTTTAAAATCAAAGACTTATTATTTATTATTTTTAAGTCATCATATGTAACACTCTGTTTCCCCTAGTCTTTAAATATAACTTTATTCACCAGGAACTATGGAAAACTCAAATTGTGAATGTTTAATTTGGTGGACCTTTGTATAAAGGTCCATGAATGTAAATCATGTTATTTTGTTGGATAATGGAAGCGTGTTGCATGACCGTTGAGAGAGGGGACGTGATAAGAAAAAGAGGCCACGATTGCTAATGAAAAAGGTGGTGGAGGGAACTCAGAATAGTTGCGATAACCTCCATCGAACTAGTATCATACTGAAGTTAATGTTGCTTAAGATTAGGACAACCCTTTGCCCAAAATTGAATTCTCGTCAGGCTGGTAGGTGGGAAGGTCCTCCTCAAGAGTAATGATGGATAGGGAAGACTACCCATTGCATGGATTTCGGACCTGAACACAGATGGGGGGATTCGAGCCACACTCAACCTTGTCGAGGGAGGCAAGAAGGGAAGCGTGGAGGACAGAGAAAAAAAGTCGATAGAGAATGCAAAGACGAGAGTGAAAACTCTCGGGTCCAAGGGATAATTGAAAGGGAAAAGTGAGTTTTGATCCCAAGAAATGGAGATTGAGTTAGGAGAAGGAGAGTAACCTCCGCCCTTGTCTATTCTTACATGGTATAAGGAGAGTATCCTTCTCCCTAAATTTCGTTGAGATGGAAGTAAGAGATTGAATATCGAAGCATCGTGGCCTAGGCTTGGGGGTGGCTAGTGATAAATCCATTGGGAGTGACTGAGCCTATGGTTGGGTGGAAACAAGCACCCCTCTCAGCAGTCGGGTCACGCCTAGTCTTTTTGATAAGTGTTTTATGTCTTGTATTTTGAATGGAATATCATGGATGCATGCTCATGTTTATATGCTCATAAATGGTTTCTATATAGAAGTGATTGCCCTTGTGTTTTGATTGGAAATAATGGATGCATGCTTATACTTATATGTCCATAATCGGCTTATGTATAGAATGAATAAGTCCAGAATACAAGTCCCTTCCCTTGAGAATTGTCCCATCTACTTGATTCACATTATGTTCTGGTTTAATTTCCTGAAGGCACCTTCCCCAGGGAGTTTCCTCACATTCTAGAGTCGGAGTGAATTCCTTGAAATGGCTATCATTACAGTAAACCCACGAGTTTACTCTAACCCTGTCTCAGAGTTCATAGCTCGATGAATTAGGAAGGCACTGCATTCAGGTCAACAACCTAGGGACTTTGAAAGGTACCCAAGCTCTTACCCAGAAACCCGACCAAGCCTAGGGATAATTACCCAAGAACCCTCTGAAGGATCATGTGATCTGGGTCTAGAAACCCTGTGCCAAAAGGAGTTAGCTCTTGAAATTTTTGGAGTCGTGGGAAATTGAAGTTTTGAGAATTTGAATCTCATCACCTAAGTTCATAAGGGATAGCGAGTCCAATTAGAGAAAGGGTGGACCCTTTCGTTTTCTAGACGAACGGACGAGATCCATTTCAGGAGTATCCCAGGCCCGTCAGGACACATGGATCTAGAGGAGAAGTGTAGGCGTTAACGCCTCAACCCCCTTAGTATTTGCAAGTAGTGATGGAACTAGGTCCATCAATCTAAGTTATATATGAACCGTTGGTTCATTTCACAAGATCGGGGATCATGAGTTGGGAGAACAAGGTTATGCATGGGGTCTCAAATCCCGGATGAGTTGGGACTCAGTTTAAATCCTAACTGTCCATTGTGGAGGACACGTGGTGAAGATCCGGAAGTCATTGAGGATTCGAAAGGGAAGGAGGAGATTGCTCCCCATATCCTCGATATGCAAAAGTTGGATTAAATCCAGACCATTAGTTGTCCCTACATCATCATGACCATCCATTTTTGTAGGACGCGTGGCGAGAAGAAATCATTTTGCTGACTCGCTACCGAAGAGAGTCAACAAAGGGAGCAACGAGAGCTCACAACAGGTGAAGTTGTGATCTAATCGCAATCATTGCTTAAGGAGATATTTGGACTACCCATCCCTAGGATAGGTGTCACTAGATCTATCTTGGCCGAATTTCATGAATCAAGAGGACTGAGGTCCTTGCATTTCGAAACCCTGGTTTGCGAAACGTCGATTTCATGAAGAGGAAATATGAGCCGTTGGATCACGGTTAAATCAGGGTCGTTGATCTAATGCCCAAACCATTTCGTGGATTTGGAATCAGGAGTTGGGAGGTAAACACTCCGCCAAAGTCCCGAAAAGGGGAATGTCGGTATTAAATCAAGACCGTCGGAGGGTAGGGGGATCTAGACTGTAGGATTCAGGTTGTTGAACTTTCGAGGATCGAGGAACCAAGGTTCCTTACAACCGAAATCCTGAAACACGATCCCCGGTAGCTCCTTTTAGTGTTAGCATGTGGTCATGGTGAATGGTCACATGGACGAAGGCTAAGAGGGGAGCTAACCAATGTTCATCCCTTGTTGGGAATCGAGAGTCTTATGAGAAAGGTCTCGACTCCCTTACATCGCCGATACACGAATTCTGAAAGCGCCCTCTTTGGGTTAGACCTGTGGTCACGCCAGCAGTCACATGGAAAAGAGTTAAGAGAGGGAATAGCTGTGGAGCTGGGTTCTAAATCAGAGTTTGGGATTCGAGATATGGAGAGTCTGGGGTGACTCATGAATTGGAAATTCAAAGTCGTGATCCGCAACTAGCGCCCCTTGGCGTTTAGGTGTGTGATCACAAGGTTGTGGTCGCATGGGGATGTAAGGTTCGTGTCTTGTGTGGGTCATGCAGTCGGGATTCAATGGGGCCTGTGGATCAAGCAGTCGGACCCTGATAGGGAATCAAGGAGAGGATTTGGCTTTGGAACCCTGAACAGAGCTCCTGTCCAATAAGAAAATAAAAACAATTCTTATGCTCGGTGTGGGTGTGTGACAAAATGGTATCAGAGCATGGTTACAACACTTGGCATGCTTGGGCTCATGGAAGAGTCGCTTAAATAACCCTATATGGGTACTTTCCAAGGAGTGACACCCTATCTTACCTCTTTCTTAAGACAATTGATTTAAAAATATTATTAAGGAAAGAAATGAAACTTTCTACTGTGTGTGTACATTATGAAGTTTAAACCGTGTATTGTTCACGGACTAATAAACTATGAAGCTAGCTATATGTGTTTTTGGCAACACTTGAACAGTCAGTGAATCACAGGAAGACACCAATACTAAAGGATGATGACATGCCATGAAGTGGAGGATGGCTCCCACAATAGAGACGAGGAATCTGATGAAAGGAGGGTGGAGGAAACCCTTTCAGATCTGGCTGAAACAATAAGAAGTCTCAGGGCCGAGCTACAGAGTTTCAAGGCTGACAATGAGATACTAATAAAGGAGCAAGAAAAAAAAGAAGAAATTAACGCAATCTTGCTACAAATATTATCTGACATACAGAGGCAACTGCAACACAAACCCACAACCAGTCATCCAGACCAACAACACAAGAAGAGAGGTCAGATTCCACCTGAGACCCGAAATAATATCTCCATAAGTGGTCCCACTGGGAGAAGTACCGTGAAGAAGGTCCAACCTAGAGGTCAGGGGCACTCATCGGGAGAGTCCTTTGGAAAGGAAGTTGATAACTCTGAAGGGTCTTCTAGTAGCAGGGCCAGCTCGCATTCTCAGAAGAAAGGAAAGAAACAGAAGCATTCCAAAACTAGTGGTCTGGAAGAGTTCAAGAAATCCAAACCACCCTCTTTCGACGAAGAGATAAATAAGGGAGAAGAGGCAGAAGCTTGGTTGCTTGGTTTAAAGAAGTATTTCATAGTCCATGACTACTTCGAAAACTTGAAGGCTCAAATAACCATCTTCAACCTGAATGGAAAGGCTTCCATATGGTGGGAAGACCTTAGGAATGTGAAGGGAGTCCATGAGAAGGACTTGTCATGGAAGCAGTTTGAGAAATACTTCAGAAAGCAGTACCTGTTACAAAAATACATGGATGGGAAAACTAAGGAATTCTATGAACTCCGATTGGGGTAGCTCACCATAGAGGAATTTGTCAATAAATTCCTTGAGCTACTGAGGTATGTACCCTACATAAAAGATGAAAAATAAAAATGTAGCGGTTCATTAGTGGGTTAACTCAAACCTACTGTTGTAGGAAAATCTCCCTGCGGATAGGTAGATTGCCTCAAAGAGATAGACCCTAACTCTAAGACAGAAAGTGCTTAACGTGGACACTGACTTCCTTTCAAATCTATACAAACTAATACAAGAGAAGGAAGGAGAAGAGAGGTACCCTTTTATTGAAGTTTGTCCCTGCATGCTCCGAGTTGAGCTCCAATCCTTTACTTCTCGATGAGCCCT
>ML871302.1:0-13512 GCA_009831015.1 Picea engelmannii
CACATTAATATTAATGGTACCTACTGATTCTATCCAAGGATACCCCAAAACAATATCCACTTCATCCATATCCATAACATAAAAATCTGAATGCAACACATATTTATCCATGTTAATCTTAAAATCTTTAACAATTTGAACATTTTCACCCTCAACCTGTGTGCTTTGAATATTCTTTATTGGAGCTTGCAATCTATTAACCAACTAAACATTGATAAAATTATGCATGCAACTAGGGTTAATAGAAACAATGACATTTTCTTTATGAATACAACCATGAACCTGTAATATAGATTTTCACATGAAAATAAACCCTTGGTTCTCTCTGTATCCTTATTTTTTCCATGAAACCACTTGTCTAACAATATTTTTTCAAATTCTCTATTGGAGAGTGCCATCCTCTCCTTATAATCAAGCAATTTCCACCAAATGGCAGCATCACCTTGTAATTTGAGAGCTACCTAATGGGGCCAATTCTCATCCCATGCTGAATTTATTTCTTTAATGAATGCTTCAATACCAGGGCCATCAAATTTCCCTGTAAAATACATCTTGCTATGAAAAAACCCAAAAATAGAACAAGGGTTTAAAACTAAATTACTACAGAAAATCGCGGCTTTTTCCAGAAAAACCATGAAAAACTGTTGAATTTAAAATTCTCATAACTTTACTTCCCGGACTTCATTTCAGATATATATATTTTTTGAAATTGGGTATTTTTCCGAGAGGAATTCAAATACCCAATTTTTTTTCCAAATTCATCTCATAAAGCTTCATATCTGAACTTGAAGTGCGCCGCCCTCTTTTTCTTCCCTAGAAAAATTCTACAAAAAGAGAAAAAAATTCTTCCCTTCTTTAGCCAAGGAAAGTGCTCTGATACCAATTGTTATGTACCTAAATATATATGAAGATAAATATCAAAATAAACCAATACTAAACACCAAACCATTCACCAAAATAATGAACACAAGAATGTAGACAAAACCCTTGAGGTAGGGTAACACCATATATTAATCCTTAAGGAAGGATAGCACTCCTCAAACAATGCTTCATACATTCACAATATTCTTCACTATGCTTCATTACATTGTTTACACTTCTTTATATATCTCTCTCTATCTCCTAGGAACCTTCTAGAGAGCCTTCTCACATTTATTACATCTAACTACCATAGTGGGCCTTTATTAATATAGTGGACCTAGTCCACCTTACATTGAATGACAACATTCTCATATATTAAATGACTTCCACTAATAATACATAACCACATTCCCATTGGGTACCTCCCTAGGTAGCTGATATTACCTCCCTAGGTATACTACACCCTTCCGTTGGCCCACATATGCACGAGTCACCTGCCACGTGTCGACCATCCATTGGTCCACGTCATCACCCTACCACGCCACCTTCATGATCATCCCTGCCACGTGTCCTTGCCATGTCATCTGTATGGTTGTACGGACTGCACAATCAACTTCCACGTTAGCCCGTATGGACTGTACGGACTTCACAATCAACACAAAATTTGTTTGTTTGGGAAAACAAACAAAACACCATAAATTTTCCATACGAACTCTGTTTAAGCCCATTCAAGTTGCATTGGGATCGTGAGGAAGAGCTCTACACAATGAAATCATTTTTGAGCACTTTTGAACACTTTGATTTTGGAGCATTTTTTGATCCCCAAGATCAACTCTCTTTGAGTCTGTATAATCTTCGAGGCCATCTTCTCCCTCTACATGTGTCGACCTCCTCTGAAGTTTGATCTCCTATGAACTGTCCTAGGTAGGCTGCTCCTCCCTACTGAATCGTGAGGGATGACTCCCTATGAACTCTATCTCCTTCTAAGATGGTACTTGGTGGGGCCGCCTGCCTCACCACTGATGGAGCCATCTGCTCCTCCTCATGATATGGGTCATCAATGCGATATATTTGTATCCCCCTTTGCATCTTGCAAAGTATCATGGGACCATGCTTGTCTCTTCATGGTCACTACAATGATCCTGGGTAGGCCCTTCTGGCTCTACTGACTCTTCCTGATGATATGAAGAGTGATCAAATGAACTAGAGGGATATTTACGATTATCTTCAAATCTTTCCGCTCCTTACAATCAATCTACATATGAGATACTCTGTATCCCACAAAATTACCCTTCTTTCCAGAAATTTTTGACTTCGTCCTCTTCTCCTTCATTAAATGGATGTGTACAGTCATGTACACAAATCTATGTTTGGATAGTATGTTCCATGTAACAACTAGAGACCATCTAATCTGATGACTCCTGCAACCGTCATTATAGATCCCTCTCAGAACTATCATCTGTGACCTGCCCTGAACAAGAGTAACAACAACCAAGAATATCTCCTAGAGGAGATCAATTTCATCTTGCAAACAAGTGTGTTGAGGAAAAGGTATGGAAAACCTTACTCAAGCATTTTCAGATCTTACCGGGATAAGACAAGATAGTTGGGAATGTCAATCAAGGTTTATAGCCTAAAAAAACAATCGCTTAATCCACAAGTACTAAGTACAAAGGATCAAGGCTGGTTTTTATGTGTTATATAAAACAATGCAAAAGAAATAAACTTAAAAAAAGTTACATGAGTGTGTACAGAAATTACATAAATGTGTACATGGATATAAAAGCAAAAGAATGAACCGGGTCATTAAAACCCATGTGTGAGACTAAAACAATAATCTATTTTTTCATTTATTTCATTCTAAGATACAAAACTGAGTTCTCTTTACAGACCCCTGCGAGGGTAGGGACCAAAGTCAGATTTAGAAGCCTTCGATGGGTACCATACAAAAAGACTCTGACAACAAGAAGAAAATTGAAGCTAAAGATCTGGATCAACTTGCCACAAAATGTTGTCACTTGACTATGCAAGATATTATTTATCAGTTATGAAATTAAATTCATACACAAACAAGAATACACAGACTGCCAAAGATAAATCATACACCTTTAAAACAAGCTGTTGAAATATGTGATTCAGTTTTTTGAATCCTGCTGCCTTCAATAAGACCCTGTTGTCATCAAGAGGGTTAAGCCTTCTAGTAAACTCATAATGAATGAAATTTGAAAGTATCTCACTAGTATATAGAAAACTTTATGGTTGTAGTTCTCCTTCTATTCTCTCCCCCCTCTCTTCATCTCATTGAGCTTTTATTCCTTCTCAATAAGTTAGAGTAGTTCAACTACCTTTCTTTAGTTAAGTCAAATTAGCTTAACTAATTAGTTGATACAAGTAATAATAGTATATATAAATAAAGGTCTAATTAATAATAACTAAATAGGTAGGACCACTTGTGACTCCAAATGATTTCTTTTAATAATCATCAAACAATAAAATATAAAACTCAATCATTTGATTTCGAATATATCCTCCTTGTAACTCCCATTCTCATAATTATGATCAAATATTTTAAATATCAGAAAAAATATAATATGACCATATCCAAAAGTATCATGTCCATGCTGTCTCAAAAGAACTGCCTAAATATATGCTTGTTGTCCAAAACTTTGTCAAAGTAAAAATATTGTCTTCCACATAAAAAAATAACATTAACCATCATCAAAAACCATATTTACTGTGAGAGGCATTTGGCCTCTTTTCAATGTTGTCCCCTTTTGAATTTTTTGTGGCATCCTTTGGTTGGTTGGAACCTTCAGGATGAACTGCATTGATAACATGAGAACAATCATCCTTAATATGAAGGCGGGAAGACACAAATTTGGAAGATTCTTTGGATGAGCTAGAGAGAGTGGCTACTCCTTTTCCCTTGTCCTGCATAGGCTTGAGGACATCGGTTTTTAATCTCTTATTAGCATGAGATGACTGCACGGGTGAGACATCATGATCAAATTGGGAAATTTGATTTTTTAGCGGTGGCGGAGGGGGTAATGGAAAGGATGCAGTGGGCCAACCATGGTGATGAACAACAGACTGGTGGACAATCTCTTGCCAACCATCGTTGGCAGGAGGTTCTGATCGCATTGATACACGAGGAGGGACTGGGATACCAGAAAAGTTTTGATGTTCTTAGAAGGGAGGTCTTTTAGGTCGGGGCTGGAGGATCCCTTGGCCTACTAGGTTGAAGAACCCAGTTTGGAAAATATGGTTTAATTCTTGGGGATCAACATCAAAGTGTATGGAAAACCCAGGTCTTCTATTACCCCTATGCCAATTTCCCCTGCCTCTATTTCCTCTGCCATTACTGCCTCTGATGAAGAAACTTATCCTGAAGCAATGTTTCAATTAGTTATAAAAACTCTTGACAATCCATACATCAAACCTACCTAAATAAAATCAAAGGTTGGCTCTATCATTCTCAACATAAGCACACACAATCAATCCATTCATCATACTACTCAAATCAATAATTAATTGCTATTGAACAGGTAATGAAAGGGTTATTGGGAAGATGAGGGGTTGATAATGAACGAAAAGTGGTAACATGGGTGGGAACCACCAACGGATACTGTTGAAGCAAACACAGATGCAACTTCTATATCAAAAAAATACTTCCATTTACAAATTTCATACGCCATTCACTTCCTTTTCCTTTTTATTATTTCTTTTAAAATGACATTCAAAATAAAAACACAGGGAATTAAAATGAATCTAGGAAGATGGTGGGCTTGTAAGAAGCGAAAAGTGGTATAATGAACGGGAAATGAGATGGAAACTGTTCCATTAAATAAAATAACATTTGTTATTTAAAATTACATACCCTTAATTGCTAAAAAAATAATTCAACTGTAAGCAATCTCAAAGTTAAAGATACAACAACTTGCATATCAAACCCAAAGAAGAACTCCAGGAATGTCAAACTCAACCATATTATTTTCTATCCTTTCTTCATTCATGTTTGATTGAACAACAACCAATTTAGATACAGACTGTCCATAATTCCAACTATCAACGATCATATACAGAGCACTTAGAGAAGATATGAGGAGGCTGAGAAGAAGAACATGGCATCGAACTTAATCATTCACATAAACCAATTTCAATTACTGCACAATGGACTGGGTTCGAGACCCTTTACTCAATTAGGTGACCTCTTTTCATTTTTATTAAAAATCAAATGACTCCAATCATTACCGAGCCGGGTTCAAAACCCTGGTGTTGTTCACTTAGTTGGTCGCTTTACTATGTGACAGGCCGGGTTCAAAACCCTGGTGTTGTTTTCTTTTATTCACTATACAGTCTTCAAAAATGACCAAGACTCTTGTAACCAAGGAGTTATGCAAGTAACACATCTTTCTAATGTCGGGTTAACACATACCCATTTCAAAACCCAAGTTCAAGTCTGCAAAAATCACGGCAAGGGAGAATGAGATCTGGACATCCAGGTGAGTGAGACAATTTTACAAGTGAGTCAGAGGATGAATTAGAGAAGATTGAAGATCAAGTGAAAGAGGTGATTGAGGAAGCTTTTGAGTGAGCGGTACAAAATCAAGAAGAAATGAAATCAGACATGCAAGCGCAAATTTCTACACTGCGAATTTTTTTAGAGAAAACCAAGTTTGATCCAGTTAGAAAAGGAGAACATGAGTATATTGTGAGCACGAAAAACATGAAAAAGGTGCAACAGATGACATCTCACCCATCTGTGACATCAGGAGAGGAACGAGTGATGAAGATAGTGACATGAGCTTTAGAGCTCCCTATGACAGAGTTGACAAAGCAAGCAAAGGAACTAAGTCATATCAACTTAGTGTTATCTTAGTTGTCAGTACAAGTATTATATAGTCTACAGATGAGCGTCGCACAAGAAATCCAAGTACACATAGTGTCAACATCAATGGAGTTGACCAAGGCAGTTGAAGATAAGGATATATTACAGGAAAAATGAGATCAACTTAGGGTGGATAGAGATGAAGTCGCGCAGAGGATGGAGAGATTGCAGCAAGCGGTACATGGGGTATATAATAATATTCCATAAGTGTTTGTAGAAGAAGAGGCTTCCTTAGGAGAACAACTTACAAATATTGGCGAAGCCGTTCAGGGATTCCACATGAAGATTAATGGTCTCGAAGTGCACTAACTACTGAGTACATCACCAGAAGAAATGAGAACAGAGAGAAAAGACACTGACAACGAAAGTAGTAAGAATCAATAGTTTAGAGGAGGAATGCGCCAAATTGTACAACGAAAGAACACAAGAGTGGATGCAATTGACAGAAGATGTAGAGTTGCAATAAATCGAGCAGAAATTGAAGGCTATGCAGGATAGGGAGAAAAAGTTCAAGGAAACCATAAGCACCCTGCCAACGGAATAAAAGATGAATGCACTCACCAAGAATAGGCAGATATACTTAGACATAATCCAATTAAGAGCAGAACAACATGCTCATGCGTAGAAGTTAGAGACGTTGCAAGACGAAGTGTTCCGAGTAGCAGGGGAACTGGTAGCTGCACAAGGGGCCACAAGGAAGGAAACACAAGACAGTTAGAGAAGTTGAAGACTCATACTAAAACAAAGATACCAAAAGAAATAGTGTAGCAGGTCGCGACCACGCGAGAAACATTTCACAAGTTCATGACGACATGGAAGCAGGCTTGAAGTGGCTCAAGATGAGCCACATGTGAGTGTTGGGGGCCTATTGGAACAAGACATTTTGGGTAAGTTTTGGGAGTCGTGTTGGAGCAAACCGTGTGACAAGTCAACAAAGGAGAAACACGTGTGGAATATAGTTAGCACATTTTAAATAACCAGTACGTGGAAGATAAAAGTTAGTTAGGCATTTTGGGACATTTTGTCCACATTGTAATGGGCTAAGCCCCAATGTATATGTATAAATATGTATGGGTTTTGGGTAGAAATTAGTTAGAAAGTTGATGGAAGGAGCTTTGAGTTAAAGAGTTTTTGAATATCATTCGAGAGTTATGTGTGCACTGCAACATAAAATGGCTTGGGAAGGTTTGGGTTTTAACTGAAAATTATTGTATGAGCACAATACACACCTATTGTAAGAATTAAAAATGAATTAATAATATAAGAAGCCAGTCATTGTGGATGTAGCACAACTTGGGGTGAACCACGTTAAATATCTGTGTCATGATGTATGTTGTGATGTGTTTCTTTTATGTTTTGTTTATGGTGCACATATAATGGATGATTAATAATTAGTAATAATATGTATCTAATGGTTTCACACACTTGTTGAATGGTTACGTAGGATGAATTTATCATATGTTATTATGTTGTTATGAGTTCGGGCATACGATATATGAATGAATGTTAAGTAAACAATAAGTATGAATGTCTCATATTCCTCCATGACCGTGGAAGCTTGGTTCCTGTAGTCCCCATAGGTACCTCGGGTGAGACTTCACCTTCTTGCGAGTGATGCTGAAAGGGCCGATATCTTGGGATTTGTTGGTGGATTGATGTTTAACCTCGAGTCTACCCACTGCGCACCAACACCAACCAATAATTCAAACAATTCACATGAGATTTTAACATATACACCATATATCTTATGCCATATAAACCAATCACGAGGTCAATACCATATGCCATGTCAGCTGATAATCATGTGCAAAAACATATTTTACTTATTTCCATCAACCTTGTCACTTCACTATCATAACTAATCAAGTCGACACATGTATTCATGCAAATAAGATAGGGTCTATTTTGCTTGCATATGCCATATATTATGTGCCATGTAAAAACCCAAGTTTTATACTATTCAAAACATATGCGTCACATTGTATATCAAACCAAAAGTTTCAAACTTTTTCCCCATAGGTTTCATACATATAACATTTCAACTTTAACATAACCTTTTATTTATCACCATTGTTGCAACATGGAACCAATATGAACTTGTTAAGTGGATCCATTGATATGACATAGCCTTTGTGCATACTATGACTTTATAACAAGATCTTTGCATTTGTATGAAAAACTTCCATATATATATATATATGGTTTATGAAACCATGCTTTTACCCTTATGATCCAAAAAGGATCCAAAGAAGGCTAAGAATAACTCGGAACTCACAGAGGCAACTCAGAACGCTCATAATGGCACCAACTGACAGAGAAAGGGAAAAAAATCAAAGTTCCCAAAACTCAGTGAAAACAACATGATCGTGAAGAGCGCGTCGCAATATTTCTAATGGCGCAAATGACTCATCAAACAAAGTTATGGTTTGAAAGATATTCATGGTCAAAGTTGCTGTCAAACATGGCCAGTCAACAAAGGGCCACATCATCATCTGTACTATAGACGTCAGCAGCTGACATGGCAGGGTGACGTCAACATGCCATGTGGCAGCACCAGAGGATTCCATGTGTCACTCACCAATGGTCTTTTCATGGGTCCATGTGGACCAGTGGAAAAGTGCCACGTGCCACCTCTAGGCGATGCCACATGTCACCACCCATAAAGTGCCACGTGCCACGTACGGATTGAAAAGACGATGACGTCAGCAGACAGGTGGAATTATCAGCAGGAACCATGTGTCTCAATCAACGGGCGACACGAGGCATCCACGAAATGTCCAATATTTGTTGGAGAAATTTCTATTTTCGATACACTAGTTTAGTGGGAGTTAACTGACTAGTTATATTTAGACTTTCTATTTTTACCATCACTATTATGCATGCATGCATTCCTAAGGAAAGTTAACTTCTTGATTGTTTTTCTTAATTATGGAATGCTTTTCCCTATATATGAGTGTATTCCACTCATTCATTGAATCATATTGATCATGATCTATGTATCAGTCATCAGCTCATTGGAGTAGTGTGAATATATTTTCTCATTCTTCCATATTGAATCTCTCTTCCTTTCTTGATAATCTTTGTTTGTACTTGCTTTAGCTAGATCTCTTGTATAGGTTTCCATGAAACACTGACATGGTATCTGATCTATGCTGCTTGGAGCAAGCCAGACAAGCCAAAGAATAAGGAAAATCGGAGTTTCGGCGAGCTAAATCCGTGGTCGTAAATTTAAGCAGTTATTCCTCCCAAACTATTACGTTTCTTAGGAAACGACTCGCCATGAAAGTAAATCGACCTAGTTTGGAAGTGGGTTTTCAGCCGTTTTGCGATATTCTTCACGGTTTGCTCAGAAAATGAGCCACAAGATAGCCTCTTGAAACTGATACGAATTCGTGGTCGTACCTTTCCACATTCATTGCTCCCAAAATATTACGTTTTGGAGGAAACATCCCGCGATGAAAGTAAATCGGCCCATTTTGGAAGTGGGTTTTCAACCGTTTGGCGAGATTCCTCACCGTTTTCTCAAAAAGTAAATCACAAGATCATCTCCTGAAACTGATACGAATTCTTAATTTCTTAATTTTTCACTTGCAGATTGAGAGTAATTTTTTAGGGGTTCTTAGAAACAGTGGGAGAGATGGATATGACAACTATTATATAGTCAAACTTGGTGGTAATCCTCACACCATACAATTATTTTGATTGGAATCCCAAGGCGACATTCCAACTCAAAAGAAAATCACTGTATAATTTGACGACGACGACAAAAACAGAACCTACATCAGTGATTGAGAAGATGAGATGGGTGAATAGTAAGGATAAGGCCACATGACTACTTCTTGAGTTAATATCCACTGATCTATGGTTTCATGATGCCGCATGCAAGACTCCAAACAAGATCTGGACCACCTTGGAATGACTCTTTGGAAAGCAGGATGAGTTGTGAGGTCATATGCTTGAGGTAGAGTTGAATACCTTAGACCCTAAAAGTTTTGATAATATACAAGATTTTTTTACTAAATTTAAATCTTTGCTATTGAACTTGGGTGAATGTGGTATTGATAAGTCTACACAAAAGAAACAACTTATTCTAACAATCTTGGCCAAGCTAGGACCAGAATACACTGTATATGTCTCAAATTTCCATTCTGATAGATGTCTTTTTGGAACAAATTGGAAAATGCCTACATTGGCTCAGTTCATTGAGTCTCTTACACAAGAGCAGACAAAACTCATACATATGGGCCTCATGAAAGATCCCAAAGCACATGCACTCACCATGCATGATGGAAAGGGGTCATCCAAACAGAACATGAAGGAGGGATATTCCAAACCCTTCAACGATTCTTGAGGTTCCAAAGACTCTTCAGATTCGAAGAAGAAGAAGAAGGGAAAGCAATGCACTTACTGCAATAAACTGAATCATGAAGAATCCACATGCATGAAGAAACAAATCGATCTTATGGAACATACACTTCAGAAGAACAACCTTAGAAACTTCATTCCAGAGGGAGTCAAGAAGCGGAAGGAAGAAAATCATGCTCCTAAGAAAGGTAATCATCATGCTCTAGTTGCAATTAATTCCTCATCTGATTCATGGATTATAGATTCTGGTGCATCACATCATATGGAAGCTAAAGATGAAGTTTTCTCTTCTTTGAGTCCATGCTCAAGACCCCCTATTCTTATGGGGGATGATACTCCAGTAGCAGTAGCAGGAGAAGGGAGAGTGGAACTCCACAATGGAAGTTTTGAGATTGTTCTACATGTTCCAAAGCTTTCTATGAATCTGCTCTCAGTTTACCAGATCACTCAAAAAGGTAAAAAGGTTGAATTTAAATCAGATTCAGATTCAGTAATTGACATGCATGACAATTCCATTATTGCAATTGGTGAGGTGGATCACAAGTCAAGATTGTATAAATTCACTAAGTTTCCTGACGATGACTCCTCTATTCTATTTACACATAAGGAGACTACTTTGCATGCACCTCCAGTGCAACATGCATATACTCTTTTTCTTCCATCAATTTTAGACATCAGAGATGATTCCATATACTTAGATTTTGTACATGGAAATAAGTAGGTAGTACAACCAGATAAGAAGCCAACGACAAAGCTTCAACAGATGCCCAAGAAGGCACAGACCACACTTCAGGCAGCAGGCAACCTTGCAGGGAATCCATTGGATTCGAGGATGACTCGATCTCAGCATGAGGAGCCTTCTTATGTACTTTCAGCTTCAGAACCTGCAATGCCCATGCATTGTTATATAGTTCAATCTACTGATCCACATAACTACAATAGGGTTGTGGAAAATCCATTATGGCAAGCAACCATGCAGAAGGAGTATGATTCACTCCTACATAACCAGACTTGGAATCTGGTTCCACGTCCACCAGAAAGGAATATTTTAAGGTGCAGATGGGTCCATAGGATCAAGAAGTACAAGGCCCGACAGGTTGCCAAAGGACTTCATCAGATCCATAAAGATTTCTACATCTTCATGAAGACTTTCAATGAGAAAAAGTTTCAGACTTTGCGGGATCGTCTTGCAGTGAAGAACACAGTTGTCTAGCAACTGTTGTTTTCTTCTTTTGATACATTATCTTTTGAGTGGGGGTTTTGTTCCCACGTGGTTTTCCCTCTTTCCTCACTTTAATTCAATGTTCATTAGTTGCATTCTACATGAGTACCTAAAATGGCCTAGTAGCTGGGACTCATTTTTTACTCCATAGTGATGTTCAAGGGGTGTGTTGGAGAAATTTCTATTTTCGACACACTAGTTCAGTGGGAGTTAACTGATTAGTTCTATTTAGACTTTCTCTTTTTACCATCACTATTATGCATGCATGCATTCCTAAGGAAATCTAACTACTTGATTTCTTTTCTTAATTATGGAATGCTTTGCCCTATATATGAGTGTATTCCACTCATTCATTGTATCATATTGATCATGATCTATGTATCAATCATCAACTCATTGGAGTAGTGTGAATATATTTTCTCATTCTTCCATATTGAATCTCTCTTCCTTTCTTGATAATCTTTGTTTGTACTTGCTTTAGCTAGATCTCCTGTGCAGGTTTCCATGAAACACTGACAATATCAACCCGTTATCAGATTTCGAATTTTAAAAAAATGGTGGGTCCGCCAAATTTGGCGGACCACGCCAATTTTAGCAGCCATTGGAAGGACTTCTAGCGAGTACGCTAAAAGTTAGCAAGGATCGAATATATATATATATATATATATATATATATATATACAACGAACATTCCAAAATGGAGTTCGGTGGGATTCGACCTTGGAACCTTCGTCGATGCCCAAGATTTAACAACTCCGCCCATAACCAATGTGCCACGGGTACCGCTTGGTATATCCGCCTGTGGTTATTACTTAAAAGGTGCAATCCAAGAGCCGGGAGAGAGGACCGAACCGTACAGACCTGTGGGCATGGATTTCGAGGCAAAGGACTGTCATCATTGCAGGTTGCAAAGGGCATGAAAACCGAGACAAAATTATTCTTGGGCCTGGGAGTGCCAAAGTCAAATTGGAGCATGGAGATAGTCATTTTTGGGTAATTCGACGCCAAAAATTCAATGGTGATGTATGTTTTCTGATCTGAGCATTATTTCTGTAGCTTGTTTTCATAGTGATGTATATTTATGTATTTGCCAGATTATTTTGCTGAGTTAATGAAAGAGCCTACCCATTTGAGAGCAGGACCCAGAGACAAACTTCGTTATCAAGTTTTTGCATTCATATCTGATGCTTATGTCTCTTCATTTTTAAGTTTTCCCTTCTTTAATGGTGCACTTTAATTTATGCTCATTTAATACAATTCTTTATAAGTCACGATGAAAAGATCCTGGATCATGTTGGTATCAGAGCAGTCATATTTGACTTGAATTGTTGAGTGTGAATGCTTACTAGGGCCGAGCATAAGCAGTGTGAAGGAACTCTTAAGACTTCCAATCCTGAAGTTGGTTGTGTATCCATAAGGAAGAAAATGGCAGAAGAGGACAAGCGTGATGAACAGGAGAAAAAAATTCACATGGTATTTTGTCGCATGTCAAAAATGGTCGAGTGAATATATGGATATTATGAGAAGAGGATGAAGAATAAAGGGAAGAAAAATGAATCACATGTAGATGATGATGCTTCTGTAAACCAAGGGGATGGAGGAGATCCTCCCGAGCCTCCATCTTCACCTTTGAGTTCTAGTTCTTCTTCCTCTAAGCATTCTCATCATTCTCATCATTCTAGCCATAAAGCCTCTTTTAAGAAACCATTATTAAATTTTGATGTAAAATTTGCTTTACCTATGTTTAATGGAGATGTTAATCCTGAAAATCTAGATAATTGGATCCGATAGGTTGAAGTATATTTCCGTGTCCAACATATTGATGAAGAGGAAGTTAAAGTGTAACTGGCTTCTCTTCAGTTGGAAGGCACCGCTCTCGTATGGTGGGAGAGAAAGATTCAGGATATCCCTGATCCGGTTGGTCAAGATATTTGCTACTGTTCTACTGCTCTGGCGTGCTGATCTGATACACTGGGGGTTTCTGGATGCGTTTTAGCTGGGTGATTGAGATGTTCTTCGGTTATAGTGTTTGCATGTTGGTTATTAAGGTTGCATGTCATTTATTACAAGTGCATGTTGCATAATGAAGGTTTAACAATCATTAAAAGACACATGCAATAGTATAGAATGTCAACTGCTCAATATCATGAATAATAATAGTGCATGCATGGGAATA
>ML871302.1:21440-33514 GCA_009831015.1 Picea engelmannii
TGTGTTCATTATTTTGGTGAATGGTTTGGTGTTTATTATTGGTTTATTTTGAGATTTATCTTCATATGTATTTAGGTACATAACATAGGGTGTCACGTGGCCCACTCAGGAACTTCCACGGGGCACCTCGCCGACCAATAAAAATTTGGTCAGACTCCACCAGAATTGAACGCGAGACCTACGGGCATGAGGGAACATGTGAGGGTGGACATACCAATCTATCTACCAGGTGTTGCTTACCACTATATGGCACAAATTGTATTTCAATATTTTAACACAAGGATCTATAGACTGTGTTATCACATAAAGTTGTCAAGGGTCGCAGGCCGCAGCCATGAGCGCAAAGCACAACACTCAGAGCGACTCATTCCAGGCCCGAAATCAATGACTGAAGCCCGAAATAGATCTCGACCATTCAATTAGCAAGAGCCATGCATCATCATATTTGTCACTCTGGGAGTTTTACTTCGGGAGTTTTAAAATGAGAAACATTGCAAAGCCCGAAGTCCTGAAGCACCTTGAATATAAGCCCCAGGTCGTAGAGGTGGTCATATCAGAGGGGTCCATAAGAAGGGAGCTAGCGCTCTGTAGGCTCTAGTTCGTGATTTCAAAAATCGAGAGAGTCGAGAGTGGCTCACATCGAAGCACCCGAAACACGAAGTCGTGAAACACCTTTTGGGCAAGCGCTTGGTCACAGAAGAGGATTTGCATAACCTCGAGGCGTCAAAATTGACTCGCAGAAGTCGTTGGCACCGTCTAAGAATAGTTATGGGTGTCAGGCCTTGTCCTGATCCCGATGAAGGCAGTTACTGAGAATGAGAGCGGGGTTGAGACCTCGTCTCAGCACATAAATGGAAAGTGAGAAAAGGATTGGCAGATTTGAGCTCGCATCTGATAGAGAGTTGCATGCGCAGTGTGATAGAGAAGGTCCAGACGGAAGAGACCGCGTCTGACAATAGAAAATTGTCTGCACAGTCTGACAGAGCAGACGTCGACTGAAAGCTTTGAATGCAGTAATCTAATCACACTCTTGATGGTTGTAGCAGTTATGCTTATATATAGGCAGTTTTGATATTTTGTAGAGGTTGAATGGTTGAGCTAGGCTCCCTGCTATTGTAATATTTTGATTGAGAACAACTGGTTCTCTGGTTATGTATTTGTTTTTGAGACATTTTGATTAATCTAAGTCAGCTTTCTTACTCAATATTATTTGCCTCTGATACTGAGAGAGTTCATGTTTCATTGATTCACATGGATTTTTGTAATTGTATTATGATAAATGTTTGATTATAGTACTGTTATGATTTCTTTCAGCTTCCTTGAAATTTGAATCCAAGAGGACCTTGTGTTTAAGTTTTTCCTCCTTAGGCTGCTGGAAAATATGATGTTCATAGCAGACCTCTAAACCTTTCTCACTAAATCTTCCTCCTACTCACCCTTACTCCAACTTACTGACTGAAGTTGATTCAAAACCTCAATGGTTGGTGCATGCTAGTCTAGATTTTTGAGTTAGGATGTTATTATTATTGAGTTTTCTCCATTTGACCACTCAAAACTCAATTACCTATGACATATAAATTGATGGGTACTAGGCTTACCTTCAATGCAATGTAAAGGTGAATTTTAGTGCTAACATTTCTGGCATTGTTGTTGGGTAACGAATTGAAGACATTTCCCTAGGATAGAACGACAAAGAAACTCTGCTTTTGAAGGTGCATCAGATATCAGTATCATTGAAGATTGCAACTTGCACCTGGTGAGTCCATTGTTTCGACTCTACTGTTTCAGTTCTGGCTCCCAAAGGCAGACATACAAGTTCCACTTCACTGTTGTCTCTAGCAACGTTTGAAGCTGACCCAGAGGAAATTATCAGAAAGGTAAAGATCACTCAAAAAGGTACCTGTACTGTTGTACCAAGTTTTTCTAATAATTTGCATAATCCCTCTTTACAAACTCCAGTAACTGTTTATGATTCTCCTATTATACAAACTGCTAGAGTTTCATGAAATTTAAGTTTTTGGAGTTTTCCTGTCGATTTCTCCCCTCCTACTCTTGGTTTGGAAGGAGAGAGCTTTGACACCCCTTTCTCCCCTGAAGTTGTGAAGTGGAAGGAGAGATATTTGACCTTAGAAGAATTTCCTACTCCTCCTCATATTAGACTTACTACAGTTGCGGAAGGGGAGACCTTTGTTCCCTCAAGCCCCTTGTCTTCACCTCCCAGGAACACTGTCCCAGTTTCACATAGCCCAACTCAATCCCCTCTGGGTTCTCCTCCAGTTCACATACAAATGGCAGGAGCTAATCCCCCCAAAACTAGAATGGAAGCTATAATATTTGCTAGGTATGCCCCTATTGTCCTGCCTCAGCCTCTGAATGCTCTGTCAGTGGATAGCCACCTTAAGCAGTTTCTCAAGTTCTTAGGTGAGGGAGACAAAACTACAGAAGAACATCTTGAAGCCTTTTATAGTTATACAGACAACCATACCATTGGGAATGAAGATGTATGGATGAGGATTTTTGTTCATAGACTTGATGGTGAGGATAGAAAGTGTTTTAGGGCTTTGCCCCCTGGATCTATCATCGAGATTGAGGTTTTAGATTATGCTTTTCTGAGGCAGTGGGGGGACAAAAAGGAATTTTTGTATTATATCACGGAATTTGGATCCCTAAAGAGGAAAGAAGGAGAGTATGTCTCTAATTTATCTCAAAGATTCAACAAAATGTACAATAAAATCCCTCCTGAGATAAAGCCTACAGAGACCTCTGCCAAAATCACCTATGTCAGTGCTTTTGACCCTAATTTTTTCCTTTTACTGAGAGAAAGGAGATCTTCCTCCTTAGCTCATATGCAAGATGCAGCCGTGGAGGTAGAATCTAACATAGTGGCATATGATCAACTTAGAGGGAATTCTAATAAGGATGGGAGAAAGAGTAGAATTGAAGCCTCAACCTCTGATTCCTCTATTGTCCACCCCCAAGTTGATGAACTTACCAAATTAGTAAAATCTATTTCTGCTAAGATGGAAAAGTTAAAGTTTGAGGGAAAACAGACCTATAGAAATACACAAAATGATGATAACAGAGGTGGTTTCAGGAGACCTAATAATGCTCCTCAGACTATTACAAGAGATCCTAGAAACAGAGAAAGGGATGACCAAAAGATCCAAACTCCCTGACAAAACATCCTTTTGGCTGACGAGGAAGGATAAGATGAGGAAGATGATCCTGAGATCCATTGCTTGGGTGACACCCCTCCATCCCCTCACTTAACCTAATCTACATATGGAAAGTCCTTAATGGATAATCAAATAAATTAATTAAGTAAGGGAGAGAAGGCAAAAGAGAATCCTAGTAGATATGATATGAGATCTAAAAAGAAAGGGGAAAAGACTAATGCTTCTGATCAACCCACAAAAACAGAAAAATATGCCAAGGTTGTGACAGTTGGCAGCAAAGAGAAATTTGCTCAAAGCCCCCCAGTTTTGGTTGAGGATCCTATCCCATAAGTCAAGGATATTTTGAAATCTCCACCTTCCTTTAGTTATGAAAATGAGATCCAAAAAATCAAAATCCCTTTGCCATTTTCGGAACTGATAAAAATTGAAGAAGTAAAAAAATATCTTTCCAAAATGTTGTTGTCTGAATCCTACTCAAATACCACTAACTCAATTAATCTTTGAGATGAAAATCCAGTAGTCATCTTAGGTCCTTTGATAGAAGATATAGATGATTCATCCCCTCCCTTCTATACATCACTAAACATGCATGATAAGGTGTTGCATAATTGTTTGATGGACTCAAGGGAATCTCACAATCTAATGCCCAAAGCATTCATGGATGAACTTGGATTAGAAATCACAAAATCCTACCATGAATTATATTCTTTTAACTCTAGGAAAGTAAAGTGTCTTGGGGTCATCAAAGATCTGGTTGTGACCTTGTCTCATTTTCCCATGAAAAGTGTGGTCATGGGCATTGTAGTGGTTGATGTTCACCCTAAGTTTTGTATGTTATTGTCAAGATCTTGGATAAAAAAACTTGGGGGAACTTTGTAGATGGACCTCACATATGCCACCATTCCTGTGTTTGGCGATGAGCATAGAAGACTTTACAGGGAATCTCAGTTGGCCTACATCATTAGTGATGAAACATACCCCACCAACCATCCTATTTTTTCTATTGACACTGATTTGGGATCCAGCCTATTGCAGCTCACTAATACTCCTAAACCTCCTCTTGAAATTAGAAAACAATCCATTACTCTTTGTGAAATCCCTCCTCCAACTACCTATGTTTGGAAGATGTTCTTTGATGGAGCCTCTTCTAAGGAAGGCATTGGTGTTGGAGTGGTATTTGCTTCACCTTGTCAAGAGACTATACCTTTGTCCTACAAGCTAGAATTTGAAGCTACAAATAATGTGGCAGAGTATGAAGCTTTTGTTTTGGGTTTAAGGGCTGCAAAAGACATGGGGATTGAAGAGATATCAACATTTGGGGATGCAGAACTAATTTTTCATTAGATCAAAAATATTTATCAAGCCAAGCACCCTAGTATTAAGACTTACATAAATGAAGTATGGGACCTAGTTGACAGTTTTTTCCTAGCTTTCAACATTTCATTTATTCCAAGAGAGGAGAATACCATGGTTGATTCTTTTGATGTTTCAACAAGCCATTTCAGAGTCCCAATGCCACCTAAACTCAAGTATGATGTAGGGGTGAAATATACACCCTCCGTACCTGACAATATCAAGCATTGGAAGGTGTTTGAGGATGATAATGAAATCAAAAAGTTTCTTGAGTCTGTTGATGAGTTCTTCGCATTACATATTGATCAGGATCATGATTTTGAAAGTAGCCCTCATGCTGATGTATTTTTAAATAAAATTTCTAATCACCATATTGTTCAGCTGCCTAGCAACCACATTCCGAAGGGACTAGTTCCCTTGGAAAGATTGTTTGATGGGAACGATGTGGCAGTAAAGTTTAGAGGTTTAGTTGATGATGCTAAAGTAGCTGAGTACAATATTGGTACATAGAAGGATCCCAAATTTTTCAAGTTGTTAAGCAACTTGTCAAGAGAGCAAAGGGTCGAATATGTTGAGTTGTTAAAGGAGTTTGTTGACGTGTTTTCCTGGACATATGAAGATCTTAGGACATATGATATAAGTATCATTGAGGACAAGATCCCATTGAAGGTAGAGTCCAAGCCATTTAGGCAGAAGTTGAGACAAATAAATCCTATGTTCCTGCCCATTATGGAGAAGGAGGTTAACAAGATTTTGGATGCTCGGATTATCATTCCTTTGAGGTATTCTGAATGGGTGGCCAACTTGGTCCCTGTAAGAAACAAGAACGGAGAAATCAGACTTTGTGTGGATTTTTGAAATCTGAACAAGAGCTCTAAAAAAGATAATTACCCTTTGCCCAAGATGGAACACATATTATAAAGGGTGACAGGGGCATCCAGGATGTCTATGATTGATGGATTTTATTTCTACAATCAAGTCTCTATCTTGCCTGAAGACAGAGAGAAGACAACCTTCACCACTCCTTGGGGTACATTCATGTACGCTCAGATGCCCTTTGGATTGATGAACATAGGAGCAACCTTTCAATGAGCCATGGACATAGTTTTTATTGGAGAAAAGGACAAGTTTGTGGTCATTTATTTGGATGACATAACAGTGTTCTCACAATCTGATAAAGAACATTATGATCATATGGAAAGAGTCTTCTTGAAATGCAGACAATTCGGTCTCTCTTTAAATCCCAATAAGTCATTATTTGCCATGAAAGAGGGGAAACTGTTGGGGCACATTGTGTCAGTTGAGGGGGTAAAGATTGATCCAAGCAGGGTAGAAGCTATCCAAGCTTTGTCACTCCCTAGATCCAAGAAATAAGTTTAGTATCTTTTGGGGAAATTTTATTTTCTGAGAAGGTTTGTTTCAAATTTTGTTGAGTTGGTAAAGTTTATCACAACCATGTTGAGGAAAGGAAATGAAATAAAATGGATCGTTGAATCTCGTAACTCTTTTGACCAAATAAAGAAGGCTTTGATTGAAGCACCTGTGCTCATTAGTCCTGACTACTCCAAGGAGTTTTTGATTTTCTCTTATGCTTCATTTAACATAGTAGCAGTTGTTTTATTGCAGAAAAACACCAAGGGGTTAGAACAACCCATTTTCTTTTTCAGTAGGGCACTAAGAGATGTTGAAATAAAGTATGACATCATGGAAAAACATGCCTATGATTTGGTTAAAGCTCTCAAAGATTTCAGAGTTTATGTGCTACATTCAAAATTCATTGCATATGTCCCTTCAGCTTCTGTGAAGGAGATCTGCATTCAACCTGACATAGATGGAAGAAGGAGCAAGTGGGTTGCCAAGATCCTTAAATTTGATATTGAAATAAAGCCCACCAAATTGGTTAAAGGCCAAGGTTTAGCTAGGTTGTTGGATGAATCTAATTACAAAGCCTCGGGGGTCAATTTCATCAACGGTTATTCATAGAATCAACAAGTTGAGTTGTCTGGTGAAGATCCTCAAGTCACACCCCCATTGGCAGGATGCAATTGGTACAAGGACATTATATTTTTCCTACAGAAGTTGCAGCCTCTTGATGGTATGGAAAAGAGAAAGGTAAGATATTTAAAGCTCAAATCAATTAAATATTATCTGATTGATCAAGTCTTATATTGGAAAGACCCTTTAGGAGTGTTATTGAGGTGTATAGACCCACAGGAAGCCCAAAAGATCATGTATGATTTTAATGATAGTTTATGTGGGGGGCATCACTTCTGGATAACCACAACCTACAATATTCTCAGGGTTGGATATTTTTGGCCTAGTCTCTTCACTGATGTTTGTTCTAAAATCAGGGCTTGTGTTAAGTGTTAGAAGTTCTCTGGAAAGTTGCAGCTCAAGTCTTTGCCATTGAAGCCTGTGGTAATTTCAGGACCTTTTCAACAATGGGGCCTAGATTTTATTGGGGAAATCCACCATGTTTATACTGGTCAACATAGATGGATCTTGACTGCCACAGACTACTTTACTAAGTGGATATAAGTTATCCCCACAAGAAATGCTTCCCACAAAGTAATCATTGGTTTTATTGAAGATATTGTGGCAAGATTTGGTTGTCCAAACAAAATTGTCACCGATAATGCTTCAACTTTTAAAGTTGAACCACTAAATAAGTTTTGTGAACAGTTTGGAATCACATTGATTCATTCTACTCCTTACTACCCCCAAGGGAATGGAATAACAGAGTCCTCTAACAAGAGCCTTATTAATATCATCAAAAGACTGTTAGAGGAAAATAAGAATGCATGGGATTCAAATCTTAAATTTTCTCTATGGGATGACCGAGTGACAACAAAGAGATCTCTTGGTGTCTCTCCTTTCCATCTTGTGTATGGAGTTGAGGCCATCTTTCCTTCTCAGCTCGCCTTGCCTGTGGCAAAATTCTTCCAAGACTACCAGGGAGAACCAGATGATATGATTAGAAGAATACAACAACTGGTAGAAGTGCAACAAACTAGGGATCAACTACTGGATAAAGCACATGACCATCAACAGAAGATCAAGCAGGCTTTTGACAAGAAGGTAAACAAAAAGTATTTCCTGCTGGGAGATCTAGTACTCAAGTGGGATGCACCTAAACAAGATAAAGGCAAGCACGGTAAATTTGAGGCCTTATGGATCGACCCCTTCAAAATTTCCGAGGTTTTTTTAAATAACACTTACAAGTTGCAGGATTTGGAGGATACTGAAGTTTTTGGTAGCCCTGTAAATGGGCATTTTCTGAAGAATTTTTTTACTTAAGCCATGAGTGGCTTCCCATGTCATTGTAAATATCATTTTTCTTTTGTTTTTGGTTTTTATAAGTGACTCCACAACCCAATACTAAGGCACTGAAACTGCAAAAGGAGTTCTTAGAGCCTCACAGAAGGTCTCTATCCCCCATGGAGCCTATATGTTAACACAAGGATCTGCAAACTGTGTTATCACATAAAGTTGTCAAGGGCCATAGCCATGAGCGCAAAGAACAACACTCAGAGCTACTCAATCCAGGCCCAAAATTAATGGTCGAAGCACGAAATAGATCTGGATCGTTCAATTAGCAAAATCCATGCGTCATCAGATCTGTCACTCCGAGAGTTTTAAAATGAGAAACATTGCAAAGCCCAAAGCACCCGAAGTCCTGAAGCACCTTGAATATAATCCCCAGGTCGTAGCGGTGGTCATATCAGAGGGGTCCATAAGAAGGGAGCTAGCGCTCTGTAGGTTCTAGTTCTCGAGTTCGAAAATCAAGAGAGTCGAGAGTGGCTCACATCGTAGCACCCGAAACATGAAGTTGTGAAACACCTTTTGGGAAAGCGCTTGGTCACATAAGAGGATTTTCATAACCTCGAGGCATCAAAATTGATTCGCAGAAGTCGTTGGCACCGTCTAAGAACAATTATGGGTGTCAGGCCTCGTCCTGATCTCGATGAAGGAAGTTACTGAGAATGAGAGTGGTGATTGAGACCTCCTCTCAACACATAAATGGAAATCTAGAAAAGGATTGGTAGATTTGATCTCGCATCTGACAGAGAGATGCAAGTCTAATAGAGACGGTCTAGACGGAAGAGCCCGCATCTGACAATAGAAAATTGTATGCACAGTCTGACAGAGCAGATGCCGACCGAAAGCTTTGAATGCAACAATTTGATCACACTCCCGATGGTTGCAGCAGTTCTGCTTATATATAGGCAGTTTTGATATTTTGTAGAGGTCGAATGGTTGAGCTAGGCTCCTTGCTATTGTAATATTTTGATTGAGAACAATTGGTTCTCTGGTTATGTATTTGTTTTTGAGACATTTTGATTAATCTAAGTCATCTTTCTTACTCCATCTTATTTGCCTCTGATACTAAGAGAGTTCATGTTTGATTGATTCACATGGATTGTTGTAACTGTATTATGATAAATGTTTGATTATAGTACTATTATGATTTCTTTCAGCTTCCTTGAAATTTGAATCCAAGAGGACCTCGTGTTTAAGTTTTTCCTCCTTAGGCTACTGGAAAATCTGATGGTCATAACAGACCTCTACACCTTTCTCACTAAATCTTCCTCCTACTCACCCTTACTCCAACTTACTGACTGAAGTTGATTCAAAACCTCAATGGTTGGTGCATGCTAGTCCAAATTTATGAGTTAGAATGTTATTATTATTGAGTTTTCTCCATTTGACCACTCAAAACTCAATTACATGTGACATATAAATTGATGGGTATTGGTCTTACCTTCAATGCAATCTGAAGGTGAATTTTAGTGCTAACACAATCCACATGGCGGAACATTTGGCGGTAGGGTTGGGGATAAGCCCCAGTCCTGGTCACACAATCCAATAAACAACCACTGCGGAATCGAGGGAGCCGACCGACGGAGGCGGGCGGTTAGCCCCAGGTCTTGGACACATGCCCCACATGACCACGATCTCCAGAGGACGTGCGCTAAATGCGCTAATGGTGTGCCATTTGTTCCCATGATCCGAAAACGCGCGCAGATCTAGGTTTGAGGGTGCGGGAGCTAGGTTTTGGAGTAGTGTGTGCATTTTGGAGAAAGGTTTTGTTGTAGGTTTTGGGGAAAACTTCAGAGGAGGATAACTTTCTCATTTTTTGACCAAACCAGGTGCAGAAAAATCCTAGACATGGGTTTTTTTTATAGTTATGGAGCCATTGGAGCTGTTAATTTTTCCATTTGAGCATTGTAAATTGTTGTTTTTCACATATTGAACACTTAATGAAAGAGGACCATTGGAAGTTGGACCAGGAGATGTAGCCCAAGAGAGGGGTGAACTCATTTATCATTTGTTGTATTATGTGTGTTATTTGATGGTTGTTTATCTCTGTCATTTCTACAATTTTAAGTCCAAAACTCATTAAAAATCTATGTGCTTGCAAATTGATCCATTGCCCAAGACACATAAAATTCCACTTGCATGTTGTACAAGCCTTCAATTTCATATCAAGTTGGTATGAGAGCATAGGTTATGGTGAAGGTTTGATTTGTTTGCAAGTGTTTTTCTAATTCTTACAAGGTTGAAGCTTACAAGAGGAGAATGACAACTTGTGGAGCCAAGTTCTCAACTTTCAAGGAGAACAATTCATTCACCTCAAGTTTCAAGTAGACATTCACCAAGTATGGCTCATGACGAGAGTCATGAAACCATCACTTCAGATGAAGAAACTTTCAAAAAATCCTTCTTTGATATGAAAAAAATGGTGAAAGTTTTATATGAAGAGAGGAATGCAAGGTTACAAGGAGAGAGCTCAATTCCTCCAAAAGGTAATGAAGGTAATGGTGATAAGACTCCAAAAGGTGATGGAGGGAATGATGGTACTCCACCTCCTTCATCCCCATATTCAACTTCTTCTACCCTTTCACAACCATCTGCAAGTTCTCCAAAGGAACATGGTAAAATTCCTTTGCTTAAGCTTGATATTAAGTTTGAATTGCCTATGTACAATGGGGAGGTAAATGCTGAGAGATTGGATAAGTGGGTTCATCAGATTGAAGTGTATTGCAGGATACAAATAATCCAAGATGACGAACCCAATATTCAGCTTGCTTCTCTTAGATTGGAAGGTGCAACACTCATTTGGTGGGAAGCAAAAACTCAAGAGGACATGAAGAAACATGGTAAATTTTTATCCTCTTGGAATGATTTTGTTGTTTCAATAAGAAGGCAATTTTATCCATTAGCCTACATGAAGAAAGCTATCATAGATTGAAAAAACTTTAGGCAAGCTAAAGGGGAAAATGTGCAAAGTTACACTCAAGAGTTTAGAAAAAGATCTGTGGTTTTGGGTATAGATTTATCTTCTCAAGAAACTTTACTCAAATACATTGGAGGATTAAATAATTACTTGAGACACACAATTCTCGTGTTTAACCCTACAAATCTAGATGAAGTTTGTGTACAAACAACTCATTTAGAAGCAAGAGGGAAGAATGTTCCTCAAGAGGGCATCAAGAATCCATTTAATAATGGAGACAAAGGAAAGGGGAAATTCAAAGGAAAAGGAAAGAAGAATGCTTCAGTCAAGAAAGAGGGAGAAGGAATCTCATGTAAACATTGTTCAAAAGAAGGCCATGATGAAGACCACTATTGGAAACTTCATCCTGAAAAAAGACCCAAAAAGTTCAACAAAAAAGGGAAACCAAGGACTACTGCAACTATACAACATGATTTAGGATCTGATTCTGGAGATGAAACTAAGATAACAACCATGGGTTTTCAAGGTAAGGACTCTATTGCCAGTACTAGTTCTTCAAGTAGTAGCCTCGATGAAACTCAACATGAAAAAAGAAAGAATAGAGCTTTTCCACATAAGGGTTATTTCAAAGCATACCAAGATAGACACTCTCTTTGATACTGATTCACAAGCAAATCTCATTTCTGAAGACACTGTCAAGAAACTAAAATTGGAAACAACTCCTCATCCTAAACCATATCATTTAGGTTGGATATGTGACAATGAAAAATTGCATGTGACTAAAAGGTGTAAACTAAGATTTTCTATCACTTCAAACTTTATAGATGAGGTAGAGCTTGATGTCATTCCATTGGATATTTGTGGTATTGTTTTGGGAATTCCATATTTATATGATAGGAGAGCCATCTTTCATCGTCATGAGAACAAATATCATTTGTTTAAAAATGGAGTTGAGTACATTGTTAGAGCACATACCAAGAAATTAAATTTGTCACTTGTGAATGTTGAACAAATGAAGAGGTTAGTCAATGCTAGAAGAACTTTGTACTCTTGATGATCAAACCCAAATACAATGTTGAAAATGACGCTTTCTTAGGATGTGATGCAAAGTTAAAATCTGATTTGTATGAGCTTGTTAACACATATGATGAGATGTTTTAGGAGCCCAAAGGATTGCCTCCTAAAAGAGGTATCCAACATGAGATCCAATTGCAGCAAGATTGTCCTCTTCCAAACATTGGCATGTACATGATGTTAGTCATGGAGAATGATGAAATTAAAAAACAAATCCAAGAGTTTCTTAACAC